>JBBPNY010000360.1:0-21069 GCA_038091165.1 Rubroboletus pulcherrimus
GTGGCAGAGATATGGGTATGTTTGATGAGCATTTCCATTCGGAAAACCATCGCGAGGAGGGCGGAGACATCAAGTCCTGGAAGTTGAGTGCAGGGAAATATCCGTCGGAAAGATTCCAACCTAGACAACGCACCCCACTATTCGATCTTGTTCGGGCATTGAGCAAGCCCTGCAAGTCGCTCTATGGGGATCCTCCGACAGCCGAGGATCGACTGAAGATAAACGTCCCGCCAAACCTCTTGGACGAGTCACAATTTCTATTATGTGCTGCTATTCTCAAGTATGACAAAGATATCAAATGTCTGCAGTCCTCTACTTGGTTCATCGACACGATGAAGATGGCTTTGGACGAGCAGAAATGGCCGATAGATGACAAGGCTGACGAAAACTTGCCCATTGCGCTCTCCTCCGGCGACACGAAAAATCGGATGCTGATAAAGGCTAACCAGCTGCAGAACACACACAGCCTGTGGCAAAACTCGAAAGGGTTGTCGAGGAGCTCGAAGCGCGCGGCGAGTCCGAGTCCTACACCGGAACCTCGTGCGAAACGTGCTCGTGGCACTCCTGTTGCTTCTGAATCTCATAGTTGATTGTGTGGTAGTTGTTTTCACCATTTCTGCATACATGTTCTGTTCTCTGAGTCTATGACTTATTTCTTGTAGCCCGACTTCGGTGTTTTATCCCGGGTCGTTGCGTGACTGAATCACACTTTTGTATGAGCTTTTCAGTCCACGTTGCCTAGTTGCATCATCGCGAGCAGGTCGACCATCGATTCCATTACGCCACGAGCTCTGGTTTACAGAAAAAAAGCCAACGACACCATATTAACACGCTCACTGACACCTTTTTTCCTGTCTTTATACACCGAGGCTAAACATGCAAGAAAGCGGATGGATTGCTGCTGAGCCTCCTTGGAAAAGATGTCACTTCCCTGCGCCGATATCTCGGCGTGGGATGAGCTTCCCGTGCATATCTCTGCGCGTCAGTAGTGTTGATGACTGTATCGCTCGAGGTAAATCCACCTTTCACGATGTCTTGGCGGATGGCTGTAACAACCTTAGGTTCGGTGACAGGCTGCTGTTTATTTCTTGCAGCGGCGGTGTTTAATTAAGAGGTGTTCTCGTTCCTATGCGTGGTAGATATGTCAAAGTTGGCACACCTGCTTGCGCAGTTGGATTCGAAGTTGAATGGAAGGCGGCGTCCCAATTTATCCTCCACGATTGTGGAACGCACTACTATGAGAGTGATGGTGATAGTCTCATCAGAACCGCCATCGTTTCGCCAGCCTCTGACGCAGTTCCGTTGTCCTTATCCATTTAGGGGAAGGGAGCGAGGTTAATTACTTTGACAGTGGCAGCACACCACGACTCCACGAGGTGTACGCGGTTTCACCAGGGGGCATGACGGGAGCATATCGATCGATTGGGAGTATGATGAACGAGGTTGGGAGCGGCGGGCGAGCCAAACAGTGCCGTTTCAATGTCCATGCATCAGTACACTCGCTGTAATCGTTCCAATTCAAGGATGGCGATTGCGACCCGGATGACTTGCGGATTGGATAGGAGCTAAATAGACAAAAAAGGCACATGCTGTATTGTGGTGTGTCACCTGACGAGGGCGCGTTGGCGCGTCGCGATCACTGCAACTGACGGTGATACTTATTACTGTCAAAGCAACTATCATCACTCCGTGCCTGTCCACCAAACTGAAGAAGCAGAAGAAAACCTCACGTCTATGTTGGTACAACAATAGAGGTCTTGATGAGATTGACATGCCGACTCCACAGCTTGTTCCACTATCCTGCGGGATAAATATCCAGACTGTCTTCAGCCTAGTGCTCGAACCTCTCTGTTCGTTCAAACTCTCTTCATTCGCGCATTCTTTAACATGTCTCATGCTCACCAGGACGAGACCCCTGCTCAACCTGAGCTCACTGCCGCAGTCAACCCACTACCCATCACCCAGCGTGAAGTCGCCAGCGAAGCCACTCCAGCTAAGAAGAAGTACGGGCCGGACTTGGCTTTCGCGTCTGCCGTCAGAAATTGTGAAAAAGTCCGAAGCCAGCTTGGTAAGGAGATGGATGGTCGTTGGTTGGGTGCGATGCCCGTCAACGAGTTCCTCGACCAATTCCTCCGTCCCGCCGACGCACCGTTGCCGGACCTTTCCGAGAATTCGTTCGAGGACGTCCCCAGAGAAGGCTCGGAAAGTAGTCGCTATGACCCCTTCGTGAGTGCTCATGTCTTGTAAACAAGAATGATGTGACCATGACCATCTTCAAGATCACTGCGATCCAAGAATGGATGCCCCATCTGCAGGCCGTGAACACGAGCAACAGGGAAGACACAGCGAACAAGCTGAGGCTGAAGACAGACATTTCAATCTACAATCGCGTCGAGGGTGTGGCACACCCAAACAGGTCGGATTTCTCGCGAATGGAACTTTGGATGGAGTTCAAAACGAAGACCGATGGCGTGGCCTTCCAGGATCCTCCCGATACCACTGAGGAGTCATGTCGTTTGGCGATCGAGAATGAATCATTCACACCGGACACCGTGGAGGGAAACAAGGCCCGTGGGCAACTGGCACACTATGCGGGTGCTCAGCACAGCCTGCAATTCCGCCACTTCTCGTTTTCGGTCTTCGTCGAAGGGGATAATGCACGGTTCCTGCGATGGGACCCTGCCGGTACGATCGTGACGGCTGCGTTCAATTACCGCACGGAGCCCGGGTTGATGGCCGAATTCTTGTGGCGATTTGACCATCTTTCTGCCATGGATCGTGGGCACGACGAATCTGTCCGACCAGCGAACCTTGCACCTGAAGTCGACGCGCGCGCGAGAGAGAAGCTTGAGATCAAGGATAAGAAGATTCCGCTGTACAAGTACGAGTTGCCTGGGTTGATCGGGATGGGTCACGCCTACGGCCCGAGGCCACCATCTCAAAATCGGTCGCTCGTTAGCCGGTGTACTCGCAGCTTACCCGTGGTTTGGATCCCGGCCGAGGACATCACAGGCGATACTAGGTCATGCGGCGAACTCGATTCTTCTCGCGAACATGACGCGGATACGCAGACGGGTCAAGACAAAATGGTCAAGAAAGGACCGTGGTCCGAGGAAGGGATCATCTACATGAAAGACACATGGAGATTCCTCTCCAACTCACCCGACGTCAAAGTGATGGCTGAACACGAGATTTATGAAACCCTCCACAGTCATGAAACCCCCAACATCCCGGACCACGTAGCTGGTGGCGATGTTGACGGTGGCAGGACGAAAACACAAGAATTCATGAATGCTCCATGGCTGTGTGTGCGACATAGGATATCCCCATTTCAACACTATCGACTCATCCATGGGATCGTAGGGCGCGCGCTTTTCAAGTTTGACTGTACGAAACAGCTGGTGACGGGGATCTTCGATGCGCTTCGAGGTGCGTTTACTTCGGGCGATACACAAATAATGATTACTGACGTGTGACTACAAAGCTCACTCACATGCATTCGAAGTCGCGAAGATCTTGCATCGGGATATCAGTGCGGGGAACATCATCTTGACGGACGAGGGCAGGGGATTGTTGATTGATTGGGAATTGGCGAAGACGGTGGACGAGGGTGGAAACAGGCGACCTGATCGTACGGTGAGCGACCCGTCGCAATCGTGCTCGAGCACGCACTCATCGCCGACAATTTGACTAGGGAACATGGCAATTCATGTCTGCAAACCTCCTTCGGAATCCTGGCAAGATGCACACGTTCACGGATGATCTCGAGTCCTTCCTGCACGTCTTAGGATGGATGACTTTGCGCTATGTTCCCGCCACTGATTCTTATTCGGACAAGGATCGCCGCGATGACATGGTCATGTTTGATGAACACTCTGCACGGCCAGGGCGTTTCGACCTTGGCGGACGTTCCAAGTGCTCGGTCTTGCGTGGTGACTTTTATCCGTCAGACACATTCCACCCCCAAATAGCCACCCCGGTCTCCCAGCTTCTGTGGGAATTGAGCAAACCTTTTAAGTCGCTCTATGGCAAACCTCCGACTCACGAAGATCGAATGAAGATCAATGCCCCACAAGACCTCTCCAGCAGGCAACTATCTCGACTGATGGCCGTCATTGAGCAGTATGATGAAGATATCAGAGATTTACAGTCATCTACGTGGTTCTTCAACACGATCAAGGGGGCTTTGGACGAGCAGAAGTGGTCGACAGATGACACGGCTGACGAACACCTGCCCATTGCACTCTCTTCCGGCGACACGAAAAATCGGATGCTGATAAAGACTAACCAGCTGAAGAACACACACAGCCTGTGGGAGAATTCGATAGGATTGTCAAGGAGTTCGAAGCGCGCGGCGAGTCCGAGTCCCACATCGGAACCTCGTGCGAAACGTGCTCGTGGTACTCCCGCTGCCTCTGAATCCCATAATTGATTTTGTGCTAATTGTTTTCACCATTTCCGAATACATGTTCTGTTCTGAGTCTATGGATTTTTTCTTGTAGCCCGACCGGTGATTATCCCAGGTCGTTGAGTGAGCGAGTTACGCTTGAAAGCAAAGTAATTTCCCTAGTTTGTATAATGAGCTTTACAGTCCACCTTTCATCACGAGTAGGTGGAGTAGGTGACCTCCACGGGATCTGGTTTACACACGAAATGCAAAGAACATTACACTAACACGATCACTGACACACGGTAGACACTCGCATGTTCTGCGATGGAACGGCGCTGGTTTCTGCAGCATTGGTCCCCTTCAGCCAGGCCGAATTCAGCTTGGTGAGTGTTCATCGACATCCTCGAGCCTTCGTGCGGTCGGGACGACTATCTTCTGTTCTACTACGGCACCTGCCACTGCAACGCATACGCCTTCCCCGACAACGACGATGCCAGTAAGTTACATCACTTTTCGTCTCAGACTACATAAATATGATGATTCATCTATCCTGCGTTGGTCGAAATTGTGCCAATTTGCGCGTCAAAACCTATAGATGTCTGTTTTTGCCATATATTTTGCATGGCAATCCTCCCACAGGCACACCTGTGGTGAGGATGAGCACGTCGCGGTCGTCCTTTTCTACCTTCTTCACACCTTTGAGTGACGAGGTTCGCACTGATCTCAACACTTCAGGCGGATCTGAACGAGACTAACGCGAAAATGCCTGATAAGCTCCGAGTAGAGTTAGGTGTTCACCATTTACAATCGACGGACAACCTACTCCAGAAACGGGAAACTCGCGGGTACCGTAATGCTGGCTTTCTTCCTCACTATCCTCCAGCATTGGGGTTGATTGAAAATCCGGTGAGTGGAGTAGGAAGCGTTTGGTATATCTACTTGTTTGCTTTCAACTCAGGTGGTCCAGAATTTGATAGCGCGGTATTAAAGTCGGAACTACGATCAGCTCTCATCTCGAAAAAGCTCGTGCCAGTATTTGAGATTATAGCGTCGTACTCTTCTTTTGCTTTGCAGATCTATGGCTGTACAGTAGAAATGCTCATAATGCATACTACTATGCATTATGAGCATTTCTACTGTAGTAATATCGCCAGGTGCGTGTGTAATATGGAGGCTCTTAACGGGTAATACCTGTTCTGGTGCTCGCCAGGCTTAAGCTTCGTCAGTCAACAAGCCGGAATCAATCCTGCGCGACGGTCATCGCAACCATGGGAAACCTGAGGGGGTGTATCAACATCCGGGTTTGTATCGTAAGGTTACCAGACAAATCGCACGTATGTATTCGAATTGCCTCACCCTGATGTGGTGACTTTGAGCGACTCTCACCAGAACAAACATCAAGTGATAACCCACCAGCGTGCACCGGAATCGGTGCTACTAACCATGGCATCAAGTAACCCATCTAGCCAAGTTGGCTCGACTTTTATTTCGATACCTACATTGGCATTTATTGTTAGAAGGTGTAAGGGACTCACAATTGTGGATCATGGTGGAAGTGCAAACATCCACAGTGTTGTTCGGGCAATTCCACCAGAGCCATTATCATGATTAGGGATGGGAGCTAAAGATGAAAAAGGCAAGCGTTGTGTTGTATGTGTCACCTGACCGAGGCGCGTTGACGTGTCATGTGCTCGAAACATACTTCGCGTGGAATGCGGATGTCAAAGCCGCATCATCACTCTGCGCCCATCCACCAAGCTAAAGAAGAAAAAAGGTCACGGCTAGGTTGGTACAACAATGGGGTCTTCGTGAGGCTGACATGCCAACTCCACATTTCGTTCCACAATCCTCGAGGATACGAGGATAAACAGCCAGGCTCCTCCAGCCTAATCCTCGAACGTCTCCGTTCATTTCCGCTTTCTTTAACGTGTCTCTCACTGCCGCAGTCAACCCACTACACATCACCTAGCGTGAAGTCGCCAGTGAATCCACTCCGGCCAAGAAGAAGTACGGGCCAGATATGACCTTCGCGTCCGCCGTCAGAAATTTCGAAAAAGTTCGAAGCCACCTTGGCAAGGAGATGGATGGTCGTTGGTTGGGTGCGATGCCCGTCAACGAGTTCGTCGACCAATTCCTCCGTCCCATCGACGCCCCGTTACCGGCCCTTCCCGAGAATCCATTCGAGGACGTCCCCAGAGAAGGGGCGGAAAGTACTCGCTATGACCCCTTCGTGAGTGCTCATGTCTTGTAAATATGAATACTGTGACCATGACCATCTTCCAGATCACTGCGATCCAAGAATGGATGCCCAATTTGCAGGCCGTGAACACGAGCAACAGGGAAGACAGTGCGAACAAGCTGAGGCTGAAGACAGACATTTCGATCTATAATCGCGTCGAGGGTGTGGCACACCCAAACAGGTCGGATTTCTCGCGAATGGAACTTTGGATGGAATTCAAAACGAAGACCAATGGCGTGGCCTTCCAGGATCCTCCCGATACCACTGAGGAATCATGTTGTTTGGCGATCGAGAATGAATCATTCACACCGGACACCGTGGAGGGAAACAAGGTCCGTGGGCAACTGGCACATTATGCTGGTGCCCTGCACAGCCTGCAATTCCGCCACTTCTCGTTCTCGGTCTTCGTCGAAGGGGATAATGCACGGTTCCTGCGATGGGACCCTGCCGGTACGATCGTGACGGCTGCGTTCAATTACCACACGGAGCCCGGGTTGATGGCCGAGTTTTTGTGGCGATTTGACCACCTTTCTGCCAGTGATCGTGGACACGACGAATCTGTCCGACCGGCAAACCTTGCACCTGAGGTCGATGCGCGCTTCAGGGAGAGGCTTGATATCAAGGACAAGAAGATTCCGTTGTACAAGTACGAGTTGCCTGGATTGGTCGGGCTTGGTCACGCCTGCGGCCCCAGGCCACCGTCTCAACATTGGTCACTCGTCAGCCGATGTACTCGCAACTTACCTGTTGTTTGGATTCCGACCGAGGACGTGACAGGTGATACTATGTCATGCAGCGAACTCGATTCTCCTCGCGAACATGACCCGAATACGCAGACGAGTCAAGACAAAATGGTCAAGAAAGGACCGTGGTCTGAGGAAGGGATCATCTACATGAAAGACACATGGAGATTCCTCTCCAATTCACCCGGCGTCGAAGTGATGGCTGAACACGAGATCTACGCAATACTCCACCACCACGGAACCCCCAACATCCCGGAACATGTCGCTGGTGGCGATGTTGATGGCGGCAAGACGAAAACGCAAAAATTCATGGATGCTCCGTGGTTGTGTGTGCTGCATAGAATATCCCCATTTCAACACTATCGGCTCGTCCATGGAATCGTGGGACGCGCGCTTTTCAAGTTCGAATGTACGAAACAGCTTGTGTCGGCGGTCCTTGACGCACTTCGAGGTGCGTTCACTGCGAGTTAGGCATAGGTAGTGATTACTGACGTATGACGGCAAAGCTCACTCGCATGCATTCGAAGTCGCGAAGGTCTTGCATCGGGATATAAGTGCGGGGAACATCATCTTGACGGACGAGGGCAGGGGGTTGTTGATTGATTGGGAGTTGGCGAAGCCGGTGGACGAGAGTGGAAGTGGGCGACCTGGTCGTGTCGTGAGCTATCCTATCCAATAGCATTGCAACATACACTCATCCCCAAAAACTTGATTAGGGAACATGGCAATTCATGTCTGCAAATCTGCTTCGACACCCTTGCAAGATGCACACGTTCACAGATGATCTCGAGTCATTCCTGCATGTCCTCGGATGGATGATGTTGCGCTACGTTCCTGCTGGTGACACCTATCGAGCTTGTCATCGTGGCATGGATATGGCAGTATATGATGAATATTACCAGCTGGAGGGTGATAGCGCGGAGGGCGGTTACCGCAAGTCCCGGATGCTGGGTGCAAGCGTATATCCGTCGCGGTACTTTCAGCCTAGACAAACCACCCCACTCATGAAGCTTATTCGGGAATTGAGCAAGCCCTTCGTGTCGCTTTTTCGGGACCCGCCGACTGACGAAGACCGAATAAAGATAAACGTTCCACTAGACCTGTCTAATAGGCAACTAATCCGATTGGTGGTCGCCATTGATCAGTACGATGAAGATATGGAACATCTGCAGTCCCCTATTTGGTTTGTTAACGAAATCGAGAAGGCTTTGTATGGGGAGCAATGGCCTGCAGACGACAAGGCTGACGAAAGCCTACCCATCGGCCTCTCCTCCGGCCACACGAACAATTGGCTGCTGATAAAGACTAGCCAGCTACAGAACACACACAGCCTGTGGGAGAACTCGAAAGAGTTGGCAAGGAACTCGAAGCGTGCGGCGAGTCAGAGTCCCACAACGGAGCCTCGTGCGAAACGTGCTCGTGGTACCCCCGCTGTCTCTGAATCCCAGAGTTGATTGTGGCATAGTTGTATGTGACCATGCTATGTACCATTCTCCGTATTTGAATGATATTGTGAGCATGGCTTTACTTAAACACCGATGATGTTCTCGTTATTCAGACGGATGTCTCCATTTGCTCTGCAGGTTAGAGTTATTGATTAGATCGAGATGAGATGACCCTTGGAACAAACCAATCTTGGTTTTAGCTGGCTGATCCGTTCGATCGAAATGCTTCCGTAGACATTCCGTGCCTCTTATCGCCACCACGAATAATGCCCCAATTACTTTGAACGTGTATCGTCTCGTGCAAAAAGGCTGTACATCCAAGTACGGCGTCGCTGGATTTGCAATCCGAGGGTTCAGCGGTTCAATTGCGGTGTGGGCTTCATACTTGCCCTTATCCGATTCCCAGTTCCGACTCCACCCAAACAGGGCGGACCGTCCAGATTCAAGATCAGAATCAGAATGTGAGTTTTTGCATTTGCATTCTGCGGGCAGCGCGTCCACAATGACCGGTTTGGTGTGTCGCGGGGTCGCGTATACAGGGGACGGTGCAAGTAAAGGGGACATACGGATACCCAGGTCCTGTCGTTGATCATCGATCATCCACAGACATTGCCAGCACCCATGATCATACGCAGACCTGACAATGAATACCGAGCGCTTCAACATATAGGGTACTCTGGCGGCCCAGCCTGTACGAGAATACGGTAAGACAAAGAGCCCAAGTGAACACAAGAGAACGCGAAGCTTCACTCCACACCAACCCAACCGTCTGATCTATGGCGTGCGAGTAAACCCACTTCAATAAGTGCTCCCTCCTCAGGATCCAGTGCACCACGGCTTCATGCCTCCCTTACAAACACTGCCGCAGCGCCCATCCCAGTCCCAATACACATCGACGTCACCAAAACCTGTTGTTATGAGCAACCCATCAATCAAGTTCCCAGCATCATCCACACAAAGCTGAGAAGCTCACCTTGCCATTCCGTCTCTGCAACTCGTTCAAACCCGTCGCGACCTGCCGGGCACCCGTGCAGCGTAACCATCGCACACACTAATCAGCCTCGGCTTTGACGAACGAAACAGAACAAAAACTTATCTAGCGGATGTCCGAACGCGATCGCGCCTCCGTTGACGTTCACTTTCTCGGGATCGAGCCCAAGTTCTTGGATACAATAGACATATTGGGAAGCAAACGCTTCGTTGATCTGCAAGGGACATGTGTGAGCATTCGTCCTTGCCGGTCACCCCATCAGGCTTAGTATACCTCGAACAAGTCGACATCCGCAACGTCAAGACCCGTATGCTTGAGCACCGTGCGAATCGCATACACAGGCCCAATACCCATTACACGGGGCGGCACACCTAGAAAGCCAGCACCATCTACAATCAGTAACATATCCTTCGCTACCGCCCAACGGTTCTTCGTTACGTACCCGCCACCGCCGTACTAACATGTTTCGCAAGAATAGGCAACCCGAGCGCCTCGGCCTTGCGGCGCATCATCAACATGACCGCCGCCGCACCGTCCGTAATCTGACTCGCGTTCCCACCCGTCGTTCTCCCTTGTCCCCACTGCGGAAATGCGGAGCGAATCTTGAGCAAATTCTCTTTCGTCGTACCATACCTGATGCCATCGTCCTTGGTCACCGTCACGCGCCGTCGGGTGGTGGTGCCCGTCGCAGGGTCAGTATCATTGACAAACACGTTAATGGGGACGATTTCCTTGGTAAAGTAACCGGATTTTTCGGCGTGCTCGGCGCGTTGAAAAGATTGAGCTGCATAGGCATCCATTACGTCGCGTGAGATATTGTAATCTTGAGCCACGTTCTCGCTCGTCCAGCCCATGGGGTAGAGACAATCCTTCGCTGCTGCATTGGAGCCGATACTCTCTGACTGGGGTGGTGCACCCATGTCTGGGCTATCATCCGAGAGAGAAAATGATCATAAATGACGGGACTCGGAAAGGGAGAGGGTGGATGTGACAATAAGATGGGCAAGGGAGCCCGACGTACTTTCGACTCATGGACTCGACGCCGACGGCGAGTCCAATCTCGATTTGACCGGACCGGATCTGATTCGCGATCACGGTCACAGCCATGAGTCCACTGGAGCAAAAGCGGTTGACCACTTCGATGGGCACGCTCTCCGGGAAGCCAGCAGCGAGGGCAGCACCACGAGCGTGGTAGACAGGGTCGGGTGTCAGAACGGTGCCAACACAAATGTCGTCTACACTCGCGGGGTCGACATGGGAGTGGGTGATGGTTTGCTATGGTGGTTTGGAGGTATGCCTGACGTTAGATGACGTACAGGAGTGAGGCACTCAGTGGACTTGCCTTGAACATTTCGAGCATGAGTTCGTCGGTGCTGTGTGGGGTGGAACGTTGAGTCCATCATGCGTGTCGGCATGGGGGAATTACTTGCCGAGTGTCTTTGAGAGCACCCTTCTTGGCTTTTGTCAATGGAGAGCGTATAGCCATCGTGACGACGACATCGTCGGGGCGTTTCTCTTGGAGTGCTGTGACACCGGAGGGGGAATAAAAGTGGGACGAAATTTGCCTGAGACGTTGCATGGTCGTTCAGTTTGATGGTGAGAATGGCACGGATGATGTTACGATGTACTAGTAACTAGCTGACCTAAAACTCCATCATTGATTCATACACATCACATCACATACTACAAGCTTGGCTATGCAGGGTACTAGATTCCAAGATTCGTCCTTGGCCAGACGAACTCAAAAGCCAACGTCCAACAGTCAAGCCTCAACCGGTTTCAGTGCTTCCCTCAGGAAACCCGGGTATCCACGCTCAATCTCGGCCATAATTTCCTGCTTATACATCACGACTCCTCCGAGATAATTGTATGCCTCGCGTTTCTTTCCCGGAATGTTGGCGCCCATATACCAGCTGTCCGCCTCCGAAAGCAACGTGGCAGCACACATTTCATCGACGTGTTTCTTGAACGTCAACGCAGCATGGGTTGTCGGCGTAAACTTGGTGATATGGTGCTCGCGCAGGTACGCAATCGTTTGGACGACCCATGCACCTTGAAGCTGCACACAGGTCGGCCCATTGCAGAACGCCGTTGGTCCATGTGGACCGTACGTGAAGAACAGGTTCGGAAAGTTGTCGATTGTCAGGCCGAGACTGCACGTATTTGGATACGGATTGGTGGATCTTCAACATGGATATAACTTGGTACTTACTAGGTCATCACGCCGTCCTTCCAGTGGTCCTGAATAGTTTCGCCGTTCAAGCCGCGTAGATCAATGTCATTGAACCCACCAACGAAACTATCGAACCCTGTCCATCACGGCCTGTCAGTCAATGCGTCACCACAATTCAGCCATGCACACCTGTCGCAAGGACGAGCACATCAAACTCGTACTCCCTATTGGCAGTCTTGAGACCATTCTCACGTATCTCTAGAATTGGGGTTGCACTAAGATCAACGAGGTCGACATTGTTTTGGTTGAATATCTCGTAGAAATTCTGCTCCACGGCCTGGCGTTTGGTTCCAATAGGATGGGGTGCTACCGCTGGCGCCAACAAATCACGTTTCTGGGGATCCTTGACGCGTTCGCTGACCTTTCTCCTCCAGAACGCATAGGCCATTTTGTTGCTAGCCCCGTCGATCACTAAATCCTGGTAATTGCCGACTATGTCGTGATGGTCAGATTAGAAAAGCTGGTAATAACTGTGCTGTGACGCAGCGGGACGCACACATAAAGTGGAATCCGCCCAAGTCCCACAACCTCTCAAAAGTCGCTTCTCGTTCCTCCTCGCTGGCCTCAGACATTGGTCGCGGAATAGGGTGATGCAGGAACCCATAGGTTGTCGTATCCAACTTCTTGTACAGTTCCTCGTACACAAGTTTGAAATGATCTTGTACCTGCTTGGTCACACCATATTGCCGCATCGGCGTTGCCATGTTCGGAGTCCGTTGGAAGACAGTCAGATGGGCTACCTGTTGTGGGTGCAAACAGAGAACCCATCTCAGTGTGCTTATTGCTGATACGCACTCAGATGTGGCGTACCTGCGGTCCGATTTCTTGAATCACTTGGACCCCGCTCGCGCCGGTACCGATGACGCCAACTCGCTTTCCGGCCGTCTCGATGCCTTCTTTTGGCCACCGACTTGTGTGACAGCATGGCCCCTTGAACGTGTCACGTCCTTTGATGTTGGGAGTATAGGGCTTGGATGCGAAGCCCTGGGTGATCCTGTCATTGGTCACGTCGGACGAAAATGTTCGACGTCCTCACCGTGCAGAGGATCAAATAACGTGCTGAGGCCTTGTACGGGCCCTCCTTACCCTCGGCGGTGACATGCCAGAGATGCAGCTGATCATCCCAATGTGCTTGCTTCACCACGGTGTCAAACCGACAGTGTCGGCGCAGATCCAGCTTATCTCCCACGTATGCGAAATATCTAATTGGAAAACAAGCGCGTCAAGTTCAAATACGCCAAAACGACGGGCAATGTACGCACGCTTGCAACTCTTTCCATCCGGGGAATTTCTCTGACCATGTCCAGTCTTTCCACAGCTCGGGAAGCGGGAGCTCGTAGATTGGGATGTGACTGTCTACCCGCGCGCCAGGGTATCTGTTCCAGAACCACGTCCCTCCAAAGTCCGATCCCGCGTCGATCACCGTACAACGCAGTCCGAGTTGGCGCAAGTGAATAAGCTGATGAATGCCACTAAAGCCTGCACCGACGATGATAGCATCGTATTGTTCTACTTGCATCATGGTTTAATGCAAGGGGTATTGTGTATTTGGTACGTCGTATGATCGGTGTTTGGGGTGTGGGATAACTGATAGACTGCCGTCCCACTTCAGGGTGTAAACGTTGGGCTTTTATGCATATCTGGGACCTTCCCTGTTCTATTCCGTTATCTCCCCTCTTCTGTTCACGCGGCGACGTGTAGAGAGGAGCGGATAATTACCTCCTTACCCGGCCGATGACTTGTCCCTCTGACATGGATCTGAGGGGAAATAATGCGGGATCCTATCGAGTGATTCCTCAACGGTTTCACACTCACCCTCGATGCTGGGAAAAATTTATCCGCTGCTTCCCTTCGGTTGCGGGGGTAAGTGGTTGTTTAAATCCCACCTAGCTCGTTATCATAGCACCGGACCCACATGCCGCTTTGAAATCCAGATCATGCCGATACAAAGACAAGCCGTATGAACCTGCGCGTTTGCAGGATGAACGTATGCAAGCTGGGCGGTGTGCGACATTCATGGTCGGCCTTGACCTCATTCTTCTACGAGTGCCTAACACTCACCATTCAATCTCCGGCGGCCAGAAATTGGCAAGCGGAGGTATGAAAACCTCGGATTGAGATGAACACCACGCAGGCGCATCCGCGACCCGGCGCCGGCTGTGGTACACCACTCGCATGGGAAAGGCGTGCACGAGGTTAGCGAGATGGAGACTGATGCCGCCGAGCCCGAGGATGCCGAGGGTGCGGTCGGTGAGGTCGGAGGACCAAAGTCGACTTTCTTCTGCTTTATGAGCAGCGAAGCAGGTATAGGTTTGCTTCCCATGTGAACAACGATACCAGCTATGGGAGCTTCACCCCGAGCGTGTCAATGAGGTTGACTCGGAGGACGTTCGGGAGATGGGAACTCCGGCACTTTCCGGCGAAGTCCAAGATTCCAACGAATTCCCGCGGACAGTGGAAGGACGCACAGACGGCAATCTGCGAGGTGGCCCACCCCTGCAAAGCTGCTCTAGTGTTCTGCCGGTCCGACTTTTGAGGGCTCGGGTTCAGGCAAAATTGAAGCCCAAGCCCTCAATTACGCCTTCATAGGGCCCAGGACCCGGTCCGGCTTTACACTGCAATACCAGGGCGGCCGGTTTGGCTGCCTCTGAATCCCAGAGTTGATTGTGGCATAGTTAAATGTGACCATGCTATGTACCATTCTCCGTATTCGAATGATATTGTGAGCAGGGCTTTACTGAAAGACTGATGATGTTCTCGTTATTTAGACGGGAGTCTCCAGTTGCTCTACACCCTGCAGGTTTGGGCTGTTGATTAGATCGAGATGAAACGACCCTAGGAAGAAACCGATCTTGGTTTTAGCTGGCTGATCCATTCGGTCGACGTAGACACTCCGTGCCTCTTATTGCCACCACGAAGAAATTAATGATTCCCCGATCGTACTTTGAACGTGTATCGTCTCGTTACTTTTGATCGAAACAGAGTGCAACAAACTGTACGTATTCCAAGTACGGTGTCGTTGGATTCACAATCCAAGGGTTCAACGGTTTAATTGCGGTGTGGGCTTCATACTTGCCCTTATCCGATTCCCGTGAACCGTCCAGATTTTTCGGCGTGCTCGGTGCGTTGAAAAAGATTGAGCTGCATAGGCGTCCATGACGTCGCGTGAGATGTTGTAATCTTGAGCCACGTTCTCGCTCATCCCAGCCCATGGGGTAGAGACAAGCCATCGCTGCTGCATTGGCACCGATGCTCTCCGACTGGGGTGGTGCACCAATGTCTGGGACATCATCCGAGAGAGAAAGTGATTATATATGACGGACTCGGAAAGGGAGAGGGTGGATATGACAGTAAGATGCGCAGGGGAGTCCGACGTACTTTTGACTCATGGACTCGACGCCGACGGCGAGTCCAATCTCAATTTGACCGGACCGGATCTGATTCGCGATCACGGTCATAGCCATGAGTCCACTGGAGCAAAAGTGGTTCACCACTTCGATGGGCACGCTCTCCGGGAAGCCAGCAACGAGGGCGGCACCACGGGTATGGTAGAGAGGGTCGGATATCAGAACGGTGTCGACACAAATGTCGTCTACACTCGCAGGGTCGACATGAGAGTGGGCGATGGTTTGCTATGGTGGTTGGGAGGTATGCCTGACGTTAGCTGGCGTGCAGGAATGAGGGGTGGACTTGCCTTGAACATTTCGAGCATGAGTTCGTCGGTGCTGTGTGCACTGTGGAGTGGAACATTGAGTCCACCGTGCGTGTCGGCATGGGGGAATTACTTGTCGGGTGTCTTTAAGAGCACCTTTCTTGGCTTTTGTCAAACGACGACATTGTTGGGGCGTTTCTCTTGGAGCGCTGCGACACCGGAGGGGGGGAATAAAAGTGGGACGAAATTTGCCTGAGACGTTGCATGGTCGTTCAGTTTGATGGTGAGAATGGTACGGATACTAGTAGTGTTGCGATGCATTACTACATGACCCGACTCGGAACTCCATCGATTCATACACATCACATCACATACTACAAGCTTGGCTATGCAGGGTACTAGATTCCATGATTCGCGCTTGGCCAGACGAACTCAAAAGCCAACGCTAACAGTCAAGCCTCAACTGGTTTCAGTGCTTCCCTCAGGAAACCCGGGTATCCACGCTCAATCTCGGCCATAATTTCCTGCTTATACATCTCGACTCCTCCAACGTAATTGTATGCCTCGCGTTTCTTTCCCGGAATGTTAGCGCCCATAAACCAGCTGTCTGCCTCCGGAAGCAACGTGGCAGCGCACGTTTCATCGACGTGTTTCTTGAACGTCAACGCAGCATGGGTTGTCGGCGTAAACTTGGTGATATGGTGCTCGCGCAGGTACGCGATCGTTTTTATGATCCATGCACCTTGAAGCTGCACACAGGTCGGTCCATTGCTGAGCGCCGTCGGTCCATGTGGACCGTACGTGAAGAACAGATTCGGAAAGTTGTCGATCGTCAGGCCGAGACTGCACGTATTTGGATAAAGATGGGTGGACCTTCAATGAACACGGATGGTACTTGGTACTTACTAGGTCATCACGCCGTCCTTCCAGTGGTCTTGAATAGTTTCGCCGTTCAAGCCGCGCAGATCAATGTCGTTGAACCCACCGACGTAACTATCGAACCCTGTCCATCGCGGTCTGTCAGGCAATGCGTCACCACAATCCAGCCATGCATACCTGTCGCAAAGACGAGCACATCGAACTCGTACTCCCTATTGGCAGTCTTGAGACCATTCTCGCGTATCTCTAGAATTGGCGTTGCATTGAGATCAACGAGGTCGACATTGTTTTGGTTGAATATCTCGTAGAAACTCTGTTCCAGGGACAGGCGTTTAGTTCCCATAGGATGGGGTGCTACCGCTGGCGCCAACAAGTCGCGTTTTTCGGGATCCTTCACGCGTTCGCTTACTTTTCTCCTCCAGAACGCATAGGCCATTTTGTTGCCGACCCTGTCGAGGGTGACATCCTGGTAATTGCTCACTATATCGTTATCGTCAGATTAGAAAAGCTAATAATGACTGTGCTGTGACGCACACACAAAGTTGAACCCGCCCAAGTCCCACAACCTCTCAAAAGTCGCTTCTCGTTCCTCTTCGCTGGCGTCAGACATTGGTCGCGGAATAGGGTGATGCAGGAACCCAGAATAAGTCGTATCCAACTTCCTGTACAGTTCCTCGTACACAAGTTTGAAGTGATCTTGCACCTGCTTGGTCACACCATATTGCCGCATCGGCAGTGCCATGTTCGGAGTCCGTTGGAAGACAGTCAGATGGGCTACCTGTTGTGGGTGCAATCCAGAGAACCTATCTCAGTGTGCTAATTGCTGATATGGATTCAGATGTGGCGTACCTGTGGTCCGATTTCTTGAATCACTTGGACCCCGCTCGCGCCAGTACCGATGACGCCGACCCGCTTTCCGGTCGTCTCGATGCCTTCTTTTGGCCACCGGCTTGTGTGACAGCATGGCCCCTTGAACGTGTCACGTCCTTTGATATTGGGGGTGTAGGGCTTGGATGCGAAGCCCTGGGTGATCCTGTCATTGATCACGTCGGACGAAAATGTTCGACGTTCTCACCGTGCAGAGGATCAAATAACGTGCTGAGGCCTTGTACGGGCCCTCCTTACCCTCGGCGGTGACATGCCAGAGATGCAACTGATCATCCCAATGTGCTTGTTTCACCACGGTGTCAAACCGACAGTGTCGGCGCAGATCCAGTTTATCCCCCACGTATGCGAAATATCTAATTGGAAAACAAGTAAGTCAAGTTCAAATACGCCAAAACGACGTGCAATGTACTACGCACGCTTGCAACTCTTTCCATCCGGGGAATTTCTCTGACCATGTCCAGTCTTTCCACAGCTCGGGAAGCGGGAGCTCGTAGATTGGGATGTGACTGTCTACCCGCGCGCCAGGGTATCTGTTCCAGCACCACGTCCCTCCAAAGTCCGATCCTGCGTCGATCACCGTGCAACGCAGTCCGAGTTGGCGCAAGTGAATAAGCTGATGAATGCCGCCAAAGCCTGCACCGACGATGATGGCGTCGTATTGTTCTCCTTGCATCGTGGTTTGATGCAGGGGGTATGGTGTATTCGGTACGTCGTATGGTTGGTCTTTTGGGTGTGGGGTAACTGATAGACCGCCGTCCCTAAACGTTGGGCTTTTATGCATGTCTGGGACCTTCCCTCTTCTATTCCGTTATCTCCGCTCTTCTGTTCACATGGCGACGTATAGAGAGGAGCGGATAATTACATTACCTCCTTACCCCGTCGATGACTTGTCCCCTCTCCTCTGAGAAACTCCTAACATCCGTTTTGTATGATTTCTTGTCGCTATACCATCGAATGGACCGATGCTGTGCCAGTGGATCGGTGGCGAAGTGATGCGGGATCCTATCGAGTGATTCCTCAACGGTCTCACACTCACCCTCGATGCCCGAGCTGGGTAAATTTTATCCACTGCTTCACCCCTGCGGTTGCGGGGGTAAGTGGTTGTTTAAATCCCACCTGGCTCGTTGGAAGATATTCATAGCACCGGACCCATATGCCGCTTTGAAATCCAAAATCAGCCTGATATAATCTGCATGAACCTGCGCGTTTGCAGGATGAACGTATGCAAGCTGGGCGGTGTGCGATATTCATGGTCAATCTTGAACCCCATTCGTCTACGAGTGCCTAACACGCCCCATTTCGTCTGCGGCGGCCTGGCCCGAAATTGGTAAGCGGAACTATGAAACATCGCACTGTCGGACAGAAAACCTTTGATTGAGATGATGGATGACCAAAGTCGACTTTCTTCTGCTTTATGAGCAGCGAACCAGGATACCAGTCGCGGGAACTTCACCCCGCCCGTGTCGATGTGGTTGACTCGAGTCGACTCGAGTGCTTGGGCTTCCCCACACCGAGGACCTGCGAAAGGCTGTCCAGGTTCTCAGGAGCTGCGCGTCGAATGAATTGCTCTGTGGCTACTTCGAGCACGCTCAGCGACGGACACAGGTCTCAAGACTGATATTCATCCTGTGAGATAACACAAACATGAAGAACGGCGTAATAGATCTTGAAACCCATGAATCAACGTGGCATACATGGATCAATGCGTCCCATCTTCGCTGACCTGGCGCTGGCACAATATCCATCCGGGCATTTTGAATTGGCACCCAATCGAAACAATAGTATCGCCTGCATCTTGCTGCTGTACTCCACTGTGAGTTTAATAATCAAAGTTAACAGAGTGAACACACACCTTGACATGGACTCCCGTCGGCATGACCAAGGGTTGGTCCGTTTGTTGTGTCTAATAAAAAGTGAGCTCTCACGACGTGAACTGTCGCCACGAGAAAGACGTACAAGGCCTGCCTGCTTCGGATCTGCATCACCTTGTCCACTGCTGAAGGCGGCCTTGTTCAAATGGCTTGCCCCGGCAGCCCCGGCATCAGTTTTATGCTGTGACTCACGATAAACTTCAGCGTCGAAAACAAACTACACAATCAACGAATCTGTTTTACCGGATCATCTTACACGGGGTCTGGGTGTACAAGTACTGCGACTGATCGCTGAGATGGCTCGTCAGACTCATCGTACGCTGTTTACCAAGGAAAATAATGCTGACCAACTTGCGTTTAGCTGCAGCCATCGTGGATGGTCCCGGGTTTGTAGTATTCTCTCTTACTTGTGACCTGGAACAAGATCGGGGATTCGCAAGTTGATCACGCTCTTTGGATGGGTGATCTGCTCGATGTGGACCTTGGTTCTTCTCACCCCTCTTCACCACTGTCTGCAGCCACCTTCTGACCGCCGAGATGTCTCCAGACGAGTCAGCAGTATCAGGATCTAGACGTGCCTTTGGAAGGGACGTCGCGGGTAGGGCAGTCGGTAACTGTGGTGGGACCTCCGACGAGCCTCTCGGGACCCCACGAGGATACGCAGAGGTTTCTGGGGACAGCGGCTCCAGTAACGTCAACACGAAAGTGGGAATACAGTGAAATCAGCACAGACCTCATCAAAGTTAAAAAGGGATTCAGGTGCACCAGTGGGCACCTCGACCTTATACCGTCATGAAAACCAATGTAGCAAAGGAAAGGTTTGAAGTCTTACCCCAAGTTGATCATCATCGCTAACTTCGCCGTGATTCTCCGACTCAGGCGGACCTGGGGTCGAGTGTGGTGCTTTCTTGTTGCGGGCCCCCTAGGCCGAGAGCCGAGAGCCTTGTTGTTGCGGCCTCCCATCTTCAGGTGTTTCCATATCGCATTCTTCACGGGTAGATGCCTAATATGGGGGAATGACAATTTGCATCTTATGCAACAAGCCAATATCGTGAATGCACAAAACCTACATAGAAAGGACCATATGGGTCCGGAAGAATATCGCTGAGATCGCGAATCGTGATTTTCCCATTGGTTCTGCCAATCGCGAGATAGCTGGAATCCGCAGACAGAGCAATTGACCGTAACTCTTGACTGTCCTCGATGGCCGGGCTGATCCGAGCAAGTGTTGAAGCATCCCAGAATGAGATGGAATTTGGTGATAAAGATGCAAGAAACTTCCCATTAGCAGCTAGAACAATACACACCCGGAATCTTGAGCCACTGCTGGTGTGTGAATTGTGAACCTGAGATTCAGCTACAAGGGACCCTGTGGACACATCGAAAGCCTTGATTTTATCATCGTGAGATGCAGCCAAAATTTGCTGGCCATTGATTGACCACACGATGGGAGTGACTATGCGCCCTGAGACCCATGCATAATCCTCGACAATGGTGATGAGCTGACCGCCGTTGCGACTGTCAAAGACACGGATAAAGTCCTCGCAAGCAGTGGCAATCTGTTCACCATTCGGGGAGAATTTAATTGCTCAGATGTCCTTGTCATGTCGGAGTGGCCCAACCTATCTCTTGCCCGTGACAATGTCCCAGATGTTTGCTGTCTTACTGATCGTAGTACCGGTGGCGAACTTGGTGGCGTCGTGCGAGATGTCTACAGTAACCACAATGTTTGTGCGCT
>JBBPNY010000361.1:0-21032 GCA_038091165.1 Rubroboletus pulcherrimus
CGGACAAGATGTAAAGGATTGCGCGAGGGTGATCAGGGGGGGACGTCCTCGCCCGGGGCTATTGAGGATGCACTGGGCCGACGATGGTGAAACGATAGTACGATCTTGTGACGCGGTGTTCTTTTCATGTCGTCTCTTTTTTTTATTTTTTTCTAAAATAACACTGAGAAGAAAATTTCTGCTGTTCACGCGTTCGTTTGATGAGATGGGGATGCATGTGTGTCCAACGTCGGGCGTTGGGACGAGCATTTCTGCCTCGACTATGAGGTTGGTCAGTTGAGCGGGCAAAAAAAGAGAAACAAAGAAACAAAGTACATGGATCGATTAAACACATGCAAAGTATCATTTCGTCGTGCACTTGAAACAAATTGTACCACTGTCATTGCGTCATTGTATTCCTTTCTCTGCTACGTCACATGCATTCCTACTGCTACCAGACCATATAAATAGTGGTCGTCCTCGACATCCTGCATAGACACCTTTTCCCCGTTCCGAATACATACCTTGACAAGATGGCGGCACTATCAATAACACCTCGTGGGGGGATCCTTTCCCTTTATTGGACCTGCCAATCAGCCTACGCGAAAACGCGAGAACACAGGTTTTTGGGTGCCCAAACTGGAATAACGTCAGGGTTCGTGCTGTAAGACACTTTTTGGGATCGATTAGGTGCTCATCAGCGAAGCAGTGTTTGATGGTCGTGAAGCGACAACGTTACTCGTCTACTTTGCAGATGCTCAAGTGCCACAGGCAGCGATGTTCAACAACCCATCCCATGTCGACGCCAGCCATTCTACCTTTAGTGAAGTCCATCGAGACCAATATTACAGTATCAATGCGCGGTCGACGGTGCAAGGCAATCAAACGATTCATACTATCATCCACGGAAATCAGATCCTCCAGGGTTCTCGTCCGGGTGCGCATATTTGCGATTCAAAGTCATGTAGAACCTTTTTTGACACCCCCATCACTTTTTTTTTCCCAGATCACATTGAGACACTCCAAAAAGCGAGTGCGCCCAGTGCCGCCCACGATTCCGCACAGCGGTATCCGGCGCCAAAGTGCACCGAAGGAACACGCATCGAGTTGCTCGCTCGCATCACCACATGGGTAGACGCACCGGACGAGAAACCTATCTGTTGGTTGAATGGCCGGCCTGGTTCGGGCAAGTCGGCAGTGTCACAGACCATCGCAGAGACGTACGCGAGTCAAAAACGTCTCGCTGCCAGCTTCTTCTTCTCACGACGCGATCTTGAGCGCCATACGATACAACACGTCATCCCGACGCTGACGACACAACTGCTTGCCTCCCTGCCGTCTATTCGTCCAGCTGTCGTCGCAGCCCTGGAAAATGACTACATGATTCCGATGAAGGTCCTCCGAGAGCAAATGGAGAAGCTACTGCTGGCGCCTTTATCCACTGCGACGGAGGCGCCTGATGCACCGCTTCTTATCATTGTCGACGCCCTTGACGAGTGCGACGACGAGAGTCTCGTTTCGGAGCTCGTCACGCTTCTTGCACTTCTCTCTCGTAAAACCTCACTCCCGTTGCGATTGTTAATCACGAGCAGGTCTGAGCCTTGGCTTCAGTCGCAGTTCCACCAACCAGACATATCCGGTCTCACATCGTCACTCGATATCCATGCTTTCAGTGCCGAGGCAGACATTCGCTCGTTTCTACGCCGTGATCTAGATGATACATATGACCAACATCTCCAGGTCATGAAAGACGTTCCTCGTCCATGGCCATCGCCAGACGATCTCGAACGCATCGTCAACAAGGCTGGTGGATTGTTCATCTTTGCACACACAGTCGTCAAATTCGTCGGAGACAAGATGCATTATCCTGTTGAACGTCTACAGGTCATTCTCGGGGACAAGGTCTCTGCATCCACTGGCTCCGCATACACCGACCTCGACGCACTGTATCGGGATGCCGTTTCCGTCTTTCCCGATCCAGATATTGTACGGCTTGTGCTCGGTGTCGTCTATTGCACGGCGGTTCCGTTGTCCGTATCATGTCTACACAAGCTCCTCCAGCGACCCGACGTCGATGCAAGAGTCGTCGTTCCTGCCCTCAGCTCGGTTCTCCTCGCATCCGAGGACGGAAAACAACCCATCCAGTTTTACCACGCGTCCTTTCGCGACTTTTTGATCAATCCACAACGGTCACAAAAGTATGCGATCAACCCTGATGTCTATCATAGGTTCATGGCGCAGCTGTGCTTCGAGACCATGTCGAATGCGTTGAAGCGCGACATGTGTGGGGTTGGGGACCCTGCCAAGGCCAACAGAGAGATTCCGGATCTCGTTCAACGGCGGCAGGCGGCGTTTGATGAAGCCCTTTTGTACGCTTGTCGGTTCTGGTCCCGTCATCTCGCCCGGCTCTCGAATGACGGCGTTGCCAATGAGGCACTACTGGGTGCGCTGAAAACGTTCAGCACCACGGTGTTGTTATGCTGGATAGAGGCACTCAGCATCTTTGGCGAGCTCGAGAGCGCTGTGGTGATGCTCCGCGAGGGCATCCGTTGGTTGAAGGTTTGTACCATTTTCTCTCTCTTTCGTCTGGGCTGATGTGGGATGGTTCTACAAGACGTTGCGCCAAGTTCCCAGAGACGCGTTGACGCTGTTTGAAGATGCCGAGCGTCTCGTCGTACTTTACATGGGCGCCATCTCCGAGTGTGCACTGCACGTCTACCTCACAGCGATATCGTTCGTGCCCACGAGCAGTGCCATCCACAAGACCTTCCAACATCAATCATTTGGCAAACTTATTCGCCATCCGGACCGGGCTGATGCAGAGGGCTGGGTCCCCTTTCGGACAGGCATCAATCTCCACCACCCCATCCACGCCGTTGTCTTCTCCCCAAACAGTGATGTGATCGCTACCGCCGGCGCGAAGCAAGGCGTCCAAGTATGGAACACCATCACGGGCGGAAACGTGGCGAGTCTTGGAGATCGTTCGTCGACATCGCTGCTCGTCCGTTTCTCTCCCTCTGGCGCCTTCTTGGCGGCCGCGTTTGAAGGCGGTACTGTCGTGGTATGGGACCCAAGGGTCGGCCGGGAACATTTAAAGTATGAAGGCTGCCACACCGATCCGATCACGTGTATCGAGTTCTCGAAGAACAGTGCCTTGTTGGCGTCTGGTGCGCGCGACCATGCGATCCAGGTGTGGTCAGTGGAGACGGCGCAGCCATTGTACCGTCTAGCGACGCACGAAGGAGCAGTGACCTCTTTGACGTTTTCCAGTGACTCGCCGCGGTTATTCTCGGGGGCGGAAGACAATCTGATCATCATCTGGGACACGTCGTCTGGGAAAGTAGTTCACAGGATGATGGGTCATCGCAAGCCGGTGAACTGCATCGCCGTTTCTCAGGATGGGGGCGTCCTCGTGTCAGGTTCGGAAGACAAGACCGTCAAGATATGGGATACTGGTTCCGGGAAATGTACGCAGACGATTTCCAAGGGTCATCACACGGGGATACGATCCGTTCACTTCTTTGACGAGGACAAGCACATTGTCACAGCCTGCGACGAGGCGATCCTATCGTGGAACATGGTCGCCTCACGCGGCACGTCCGATAAGCTCTGGGACGCGGAACAGTTCCTTAAACAGTCTCTGAAGCGTATCCCTGCGTGGCAGGCCAGAGTGCTCGGGTGGACGGCGCCAAAGCCCATGCTGAGATACATAGCCCGCCAAGCGATCGCCGACTCGAGCAGTCCACAGCACCTGATGACCGCCTACGCCACTCAGTGCCCGTCGTTCGTGTTTACCAGCCGAGGCTACCTGTTCGCCGGGTTACTGCCGACCCCCGTGGACGGTTTGCCTGTCGGTTCGAGCGGGACGATCAGTGCGGTTGCGATATCGTCCGACGGCAACTGGGCTGCGACCGCAAACCCCCTAGGCTCACTCCGAATCTTTGACCTCACGACGCCGGGAAAAACGTGGGAAGATCTAGAGACCTTCGTCAAAACGAACCCGCTCAACGGTGCAGAAACCGTGATCCCCTCGCCCGACGGCACGCGGTTCATCATCGACAGCCACATGCGATGGAACCTGGCCGACGCCGACTACCGCCTCGTCAAGCGGATCGATATGGGCGTGATGGGGTCGTTACGCGACGACGACGACATCCGGTTCAAGTTCTGTCCCGACGGGCGCATCTTTTACTGTGTCGTCGCGAACCTGTTCAATGACGACAAATACACGATGCGCGTCTTTGATGCCGTGACGGGCGAACAGCAAGCGCAGTTTGCGGGGCTGAAGAATGTCCATTCGTTTGTCGCGTCCGCGGATGGCGCGTGGATTGCTTGCGGGCATGGATCCGGCGTGGACGTATTCAGGGTGGCGAGCAGAGAACGAACGAGCATGAGAGGGGAACCCGACGGCTTGCCCATCACCGTGGTCGTCTTCTCCGACGACGTGCACGCGCAGGACCTGGTGGGCGGCTCGAAAACGGGGGTCGTCCGGGTTTGGGATCGTGAGAGCGGGGCATGCAAGGCCACGTTTGGGGTGTCCACTTCGATGGTCACGGCGCTTGCGTACGCGGGCGCACTTGGCGGCGGAGCAGCGCGTGTCGCGATCGGGCGAGAAGACGGCTCGATCTGTGTGTGGTCCCCGTCCCCGTCGGAGACATCGACATCCTCGCATGACATCATCCTCCGCGCCGATCAAGCGACGGTCAAACACGTGGACATTGTCCGATTCTCGGACGATCAGACGAGGCTCACCTCGAGGGCGGGCGAAGACGGGATTGTGTTTGCCTGGGCCATCCCCGACGGCCACCTCCTCTCCCAATCCGCCTCGGAAGACGCCTTTGACAGTCTCTTCCATACGACCTATCGGGTTCGGAAGGACGGCTGGCTCGTCGAGGGTGATCGACGGGTCATTTGGATACCCCCGTCTATCCGCCCGCGCGGCAAGGACGCGTTTTACGCGTACGAGAATGGGCAAGTCGTGTTTACGACGCCGTCCAAGGCGTTGATTTTCCTTCGGTGGGTAGACGAGTGAGGCGAGGGGGTACGAAGTTGTACCACTAAGTCGGTTTAGTACGACGGGATTGGCTCAAGGCATTGATGAGAGACGACGATGGTTGGGTCACGAGTTATATTTATCATAGGGCTTAGTTGGAAACAAAGCAAAAAAAAGCATCGTGTCACGGTATGCGATATCATGCAAGAAGTCTATCATACATATGCCAGTGTCCAAAATGAAATTTTTTAAAAACGGCTTGCGATGGGTCATTACGAGGGTCCATCTCCAAGTTCCCAACCACGGCGGACGGACCCACAAATCATAAGATAAAAACACCCCAAAGGGAGACCAAAAAAAGAAAAATCACACACACCCAGACACGCAGCTCACGTCGCCTCGGCATCCGACTCCTCCTGGACATACCCACTCCGCCGCTTTCCATTCCCATTCACGCTCAACCACGCCTCCAACCGCCGTCCAAGCTCCCCACCCCGCCCACCACAGATATCCCCCGTCGTCGTCAACGTCTGCTCCTTCTCCCTCGCCTTTTTCAGTGGTAACCGGCCCGCCTGTTTCTGGCTCTTGAGCGCCACTACTCGGAGCGCCAACGAGGACGGCTCAGACGCCCCGCCCACATCGTCCTCGGGTGCGCTCGCTACCTCAGAGTCTTCCACGGTCGACTCGACGTCCTTGAACCACTCTTCCTCGCATTCCTCCGGTCCGAGGATGCTCTCGACCAGCCCTTCTTCCCATCCGTCCCACTCCGCACAGCGGTGTGCGATGCGCAGGCGGGCACCGACGGCTTCGTAGTGAAGCCATTCCTTGGCGGTCGCGGCGAGATGGCCTTGGGACGCGTTTTTCGACGGCTTGGAGAGGGCGATCGAGGCGACGACCTCTCGGAATAACTTGGACGTGAACGGACTCGTCTGAACGAACGCCGGAAGGTGTGCACAAGCCCACAACGGCCGCGTCGTCGTCGATTCCCAATCAATGATGCACGTCTAAGGTGAGGCAGTGAGTTTTAGACAGCGTCAAACAAACAAACGATATGCTTTGGACGCACGATTTGAGTATGATCCTGTTCGTCCACGAATATGTTTTCCAAGTTTAGATCATGACAATCAAGCCCAAATTCTTCGGGGCCCGAGTTATCCGCATGAGCCCCTAACCGGTCCATGACGTGCATCCAACGACTCATCTCCCTGCGCACGGATTGTTCGCGGCGCATGATGTGCGCGACCAGGAAGGTACTCCGTTGCATGCGGCGATAGTCGCTGTACATGCAATCACCAGGACCTTCCCATTCTTCCTCGCTCTCTTGCGCGTCCCATTCGTCAGAGTCGTCGCTTTGATCATCGGGAACCGCATCGAGGTGATGGTGTCTGGAAGATCGGATCTCATCCGGATCTAGGTGCAGCCGATGAGGGGCGGACTTTCCCTCGCTCTCGCACCTTACGCCTGCTATCTCACGCTGCGCACAAGACTCGAGATAGGATCGCGTTGAGGACCAGGGCCCGCGGTCGATTTCGGATGGATGCGCGAGGTCACCCCGACCAGATCCAAAGAATGGCCACGAAACAATAGGACCAACGTGTACTGGAGTGGGTGCGGCGCGCGCAGTGTGGAGGGCTGTTGGCACACTCCTAGGTGTGGGGATGGATAATAACGAAAAGTGCTTGAGTTGTACATGCGTTGCAGTGGGCGTTGATGAGGATGAGTTTACTGGTGATGCGACTGAGCGGGATAATGTGGGGAAATGGAGAGATCCAATATGTGAGAAATGCTGAGCGAAGAGAGGTATTATGAGAGATGCTACATTTTTGAACAGGATCTTGAGTTGCTCGTTGGACATGGAGTGATATACTCTGCCGAGCGGAATACCCGATGCCTGACAACCAACCAACGTCATGACCAAGGGACGCGTGGACGTCAACTGGAGTGACCGACCTTGGACATGAGGATATATTCGCCACCGAGGCGGTTGTAAGGGTTCGAATCGTAAAAGTATACGTCTGGTACTGGTATGGCAGTCTTTTCGCGGAGGTACTGCATTGTTGCAACTTCCGATTGTATCTTGAGGCGCGGCATGAACCGGCGTGCAACACGGGCGACTAATTGCCGGGTATCGGCAAGGGTCACGAGATAAGCCTGATAAGCAAACAACGTAAGTTTCATGAGAGCATCGCATTGGGGCTCCACTGACTTTATGAAACGTTCCTGATGGTAGCCGTTCAGGAGCAGCACGGGGATGGGAAAAAGGGCACAAAAGACTTGCCTGAACTCAGAAAGGTGATACGCCCCACCTCGCAGTGGGTTTTCTCGCGTAAGATGTCCCTGAGGACTCGTCGATCGAGCTGAAAGGGTTGTGGGTCGTGTAGGGCTGCGTCGGCTTTAGCCTCGTGCTTCCGGTCTGCGTGTTCGACGTCCCAGTCCCATGTTATGGGGGTGTAGGGTATGGTGGGCAATGGGGGGAACGGCACGGTTCCGGGTGGAAGGCTCTCCGCCGGACCCGTCGCGCCACGCCCACCTAGAGACATACCAGCCCAACACGGTGCGACGTGGCTGTCTTTCGGGGTGGGCAGCTCGCGGTGGAGGGTGTGTTTAGGCAGGCGATGTAGTTGAGGAACAAGAGGGTGCAGGCTGTGTAGGATGGAGAGTCAAGAGATGCGGGGTCGGGATGGACGTTCGCAACAGACCTGTGATTGCTCATGATCTCAATGTCATCCGGCAATGAGCCCTGTTTGGTCTTATTTAAATGAGCCCGTTCTGTCTTGACTGGTACCGGTACGGGCATCCTGACTCGACTATCCGAGACAGAAAGACAGAATGAAGGGAAGTGGAGGTCGAGGTCGTCCGTCGTGCTTATATATACCCCAAGGACTGGTTACGGTGCTGCCGTGATGAAATATTGGACGAGTCAACTCCACCTTGGCGCCGCACCCTGTTCTGATCGAACCCGGGCCCGGCATTATAAGCAAAACTTACTAACCGCACGGCCCATCTCTCGATATCATACCACGGCATGTCCCAACACGCAGCTTGCCAAGGCAGCCAAGCCTGCACGGGGAAGTTCCCTCCGCGGTGCCACCGCCATCTCTTAACAAACCACCACTGCCATCGAATCAGAGCTGGGCTTCAAGTGCCCCAATCATCTACGAATTATCAGCCCCACCGATAATTGAACCAGTCTCACGTTCCTGGTCGATGGGCGCCTCGGTGAGAGCCCAAAACTCAAAATGCTTCAATCTACTGCCAAATCTACCCCCGCTCGCGGCGCTAGTGCGCTTTTTATGCCTCGGTGCGAGCTATCGATCCCATGCAGATCTTGTTTAGCGCGTGGTCATAAAATATTAATACACACTTCCGGGATACGAACGACATGTACCAAGAGCATATGCAAAACAACCGCCCTCTGCCCTCAGAAACATGTCAAGGGGACCTCCCATACGATGGCTCGACACATACAACCTCGTCCACCCGCTTCTTCAGCCACTCCAGAACGTCCTGTCCCACCGATGCACAGTCGTACAACTCGATTTGCCGTAGCTTCGACGGTGTCACACCATGCACCATCGCACCAGTCCCCGTCTCTGGATTGCGCGCCTCGATAAGCTGTACAAGTTTCGCAATCCCGTCCGGATGGGCATGACAACTCTTCATCGTCACCGATTTCAAGTTGGGGCAGAGCCAGTGTGTCTGCTCGTCCTCCGGCGTTCCCAACGCTACTAGGAAAGGTTCGAGGGGAGTCCCACCGATGCTCAGCAAGTGAAGGTGGTTCATCTCTGCCAAGAAATTCCAGGAGATAACAATCCCTCCAGGGCCATAGTAGAGCGTCGAACTGTTGGTGTTCCCATACGACACCGACAGCTGAGTAACAGGCGGATTGTTGGATCGCTGGAGCAAATTCGTGATCACATCTTCAATGGGATCACGAGCTTCAATGTCGAGGCTCAGCACGTCCAATGCGGGGAGGATGAGTGTGTCAGCAAGCGTCGACATATGATAATGGCCTCCAAAAGTCAGTTCGCGTAGCTTTGGTAGAGACGTCGGGTGTAGCGGAAGGATAGCTGGCAGGACGACAGCAAAGTGCAACGTGAGCGATTCAAGATGTGGGTTACTCGAGATAATGTGCAAGACTCGATCCAGCGGTAGATGGTTGGATGGGAGTGAACGAAGGTTGAGAGAACGCAAGTCCGTCTTGAAGATAGGAGAGGACCACTTGAATGGTACATGATGCAGCATCAGCGACTGCAGCTGGGATAACCCCAAGGGGGTCGACGGAGCTGTGCATGGAAGCCAAGCCCACTCAGAAGTGTATATCGTCTCCGCACACGAAATCTCAAACTCTCTTAGCATCGGAGCGTCGCCTACATCACACAATTAAACAAAAATTCTCAGTGAAACGTGTGACTCGTACCATGGATCGACTTGAGCGCAGACATCGAGGAAAATTGCTTGTCAAACCGGAAGACAAACCGTTGCCATCGATGCATCTGTTCAATCAAGTAAAAGATGGCGATATGTCCCCAGTGCGTGTTGCGCTGCACTTGTGGACAACTTCGCGAGGAAGGAGGCGGAGGAGATGCTCCCCACGTATCGTGGTGGGAGGGCGACTGAGGAACAATGATCGGTGTTTGTGCCGGAGGCAAAAGGATGGCTGTGCCTGGCGGTGGATGTGGTAGGACATAGTGCGTCGGCGGGCTGGGTGGCGGTGGGATCCAGGGTGTAGGGGATGATGCTCGAACGCGACTAGAGGGTTCCGCCGAAGTTCCGTTCACCCGCAGGTAGATTTCAATGTCCAGGGGAACCCTGTCTCCGGACCGCTCGAGCCAGAGGCGAACGGTATCCGGAGACGCGCTCTGGTTGGTCACGAGACGTATCTGGGCAGAAAGATCAGACGAGACAGTTCCAATACACATGTAAGCAAAAGGGGATAGCATGCGGAGTATGAGTGGCTCAACATATGGCTTCTGGAAGGAAAACGGAGCGCTTTACATAGAAATAGTTGCAAGGAGTATTTACCACAAGCATTCCTGGGGAGATGCCAGTCCGAAAGGTTGGGTGAACAACACGTTTTTTTCATCGATAAACAAATCCGAGCGCCAACACAGATGTGGGGAATAGAAGACGCACCCGGACTCGGTGCACATTGGATAAAACTCGTCGCTCACCTTGGACCATAACCTCGGTATCGATAGAGCCAGTCTACGCCATAGGACACAAACAGAAGCGAGGATCCAGGCACAGCAAGGGTGATTGTCGAAGTTGAACATAAAGATATGACGGAGAAGTTCGTGGGGAAGCCGCCGTATGGGCGAGATATACGCCAGCGTGTGTTTTATTTTGTCCTCCAGCACATGTTGCTCGCGTTGCATGTCTCGAATTGTACGCTTTCTGTCGGCGACGATCTGCGCGAGGGCATCTTCTGCCGAAGCTATTCGTTCGGAGAGTCGTGAGAGCTCTTGGCGTTGCGTTATGAGGGCTCTACGAGCTTCGGAGACAGTTGATTCTGTTGGAGGTTCCGGGTAGCTGAGGGGGTTCATTGCAGGTGTCGCAGGTGTCGAGGGGGAAGAGGAGAAAGATAAACAACCCGAAGCGGATGGGAAGTTTATGAGCACGTGTACCAAGCTTAAGTTATGTCCCTTATAGAGTTGCACCCACAGCTTCGGCTCAGATGAATACTTCCGTTCCACAGCAATACACTGGGTTGTTGGCACCGGACTCGTAACTCGTCCGGGTACCACAGCGTGCGGCGCACACTGCGAGCTAATTACAAGACCTTCTATGGTACAATACTGTGCGGACGACGATGGAGACGGCGCAGGTATGTCACTTCTTTCCAGCTTCTATCGCGTCTCCGTTCTTGCATGCAATAATCTTTATTCGTGGTGCCGACACCATTTCGTTCGACTCCATCTTGAAAGACGGGTTTTTGACGATAAACGTCCACACGTCGTCGCACAGACGATACGTATGCAAGTGACCCTGTAAACTCAGAACTGCATCAGCAAATTAAATTAAAAGTAGCCCACAGGCCCGGAATGCCACCGAGCAGGAAAGAGAGAATGTACTTTGAGCGTCGTCTTGGTTTTCACCTGCTTGACCATCGTGTCCGCGAGGGATTTGTCAAACTAGGAATGCCATTAGCACGCTGCGTCGTGGGGTGTGATGCCATATGTAGAACCTGTTGCAAAACCTTCATCGCCAGCTGCGGCGTGATGGCGCCGCTCGTGATAAGCTCGTCCAGCGAGTCGGTAAGAGCCATGCCAATGCTACAAGGCCGTTGTAGGAATCGTTTTGCGACCAAGGAATATGTTAGACGTACGATGATCCTCTGTAGAATTCATAGTATGCAGAGGCCATGTTGGACCGTCCGATGATGCAACTCGTGTGGACGACGCTTGCAAAGCTCCTTGGCACGGTCTTTCGGAGTGGGCAAGGCTGTGACGCGTGATAGTCACACCAATCGGCATATGTGCGATCTCCTCGGAACCCCTCTTACGAGGTGAGATGGCCGAGCGGTCTAAGGCGCCAGACTAAGGACTAGGTCATTAGATGACTCAGAATATCTGGTCCGAAAGGGCGTGGGTTCGAATCCCACTCTCATCATAATTTTTTATTTTCAAAACCTTCCGCACGGGTTCGAAGCCGACTCTAATCCTTGGTTCTAACTTTCTTGGGGATAATTGTTCCATTACTACTCCCCATGTGTCGTCTTTCATATCCTCGGCCATCGTGCCATTCCCAGGTTCTCCGTGAAATCCGATCACTGGACAGCCGTCCGATCAGATAGCAGTTCGACATAGCCGTGAGCGCACTTTCCCCTTCAACTCAAAGACTTCCCATTCCAGAAAACTCCAGAACACCATCCAGAATGCTCACAAAGTGACCGCACCTGGCGCGAGTTCCTCGGTCGTCTACTTTTTTAAAAAGAAAAAGGTCACAGTTGTCTCAAGGAGTCGATTGGGTTTGAGGTGGCTCCGAGTCCGTCGTGACACCTTCGCGTGTCTGTCCACGCCCTTCTTTTCCCATCCCCGTAACGATCTGTCGTCGTGGGCACAACACAACAACAGGATGCGTGCACGGAGGAAACGACAGCAGTTAATACCACGCAATACACCTCGAACCAAAAGGAGGGCCGAGGAGACGGCTGAAAAAGCCATTTCGCCAGCGAACAATGATATGGAAGAATGACATCACCCCAGGCCAGTCGGACTTGTGACGTCCCCGGACTGTGATTCTTGAATCACACAGCGGTATGGATTTTCGTCAGAATACAGCATGGTTGAATGGTATCAGCAGCTTACGTTGCTGTCGCCGTGTGTCGTCGTCCCGGGGCATTGGCGCAGTATGTCATGGCTGACATGGACATACCTGCCTTGCGAGGTTCGTCACAAACACGGTTGCCAAACCACCCCCCCGATCGTGAGGTCGCCGCATCCATTAATGTGGCGTCATCTCCTGTGCGCACCTCGTCGTAGTGTCTGCAGATCACTCTTACTATAGGCTTGTGGCGGTGAAACCGATATAATCGAGGGCCATCGCGAAAGGGAAAAATAAACCATCGCATTCTGCATCATCGATCATCCCCCTAAACCTGTAGAATGTACAACTTGTAAAAAGATGTGATGAGAGTGGGATTCGAACCCACGCCCTTTCGGACCAGATATTCTGAGGTCATCTGATGACCTAGTCCTTAGTCTGGCGCCTTAGACCGCTCGGCCATCTCACCAGTGTAGTTGATGGGAAAAAGAAACTACGAGGATGCAAAGATCATCGGTGACTTTGTGCTCGTACGATGAAAAAAAGTTGTGATGAGAGTGGGATTCGAACCCACGCCCTTTCGGACCAGATATTCCGTGGTCATCTGATGACCTAGTCCTTAGTCTGGCGCCTTAGACCGCTCGGCCATCTCACCGGTGCGCTCTCTCATCGGAGGAGAGCATCCGTGTCCCACGTATGGAAAATCACCATTAGACTTCAACTATCTTTTCCAGCACGAAATCGATTCACACATACCAATCGAACTCCTAGATCATCCAGAGGGGGTGGAGAGCCCTTTGCGACTCATGGGTCAGGTCTCTCTTGATGGTTGCACGGGTAAATGGTAAATGGTTCTTATGTGACCAAGACGGCGGACGCGTACAACCACACCTCGATAAAAGTACGCCGCGAGTGATGGTCTACCTTCCAAACCAGAGGAACTGAGCTGGTCGGCGAAAAAAGAGATCCTGAAGGGGCATCGATGCGCCGCAAGGATAACGAGACGCCATTGCGGTTCGAACCCCCCCGAACCCAACCCTTATTGGGCAGGACGAAGCTCGTCTTGGAATTGGGCCGCATCGCCCACGTTGGCAAAAGACGACCGTCAACGTCTTGTCGCGCTCGGTTACTGGAGAGAAAGTGACATGGGGGAGTGCATGGAATAGGAGGCTTCGTTGTTTGGAACTTTGCTCTCTCATCCGTTGCCATCTTCAAGGGTTTTATTGCTCAGGGCGGGGAGAGATGGAAGCGGCGGCAAGGTAGGACCACCAGACCGTGCATGGTTAACCTTATCTCTGATCCGATCTCGTCTAGTCCATTCATGGTCCAAGGCGATTTCAAAGCTAAAGAAGAAGGGTGATGCCCCGCAAAGGGTCACTTGGGATGCGGCGAGTTCTCTTGAAGACTAAGTTCGGGTGCCACGAACACGTCACGATTCTTCGTCGTGCTCACGGACGACCAAGCCCAGCTGAGAAAGTTGAAAGGCCAGTATGTGATATTCGGCCAACTGAAGGATTGGAACAGAAGATTTACGCGTGCTGGATCGTCTCAGTAAAGCTGGGGGTGACAAAGCCAACTCATTCCCGTCTAGATAGGGGGCTGTGGAGCATGTTAATCAGATCCGCAATACAGTGTGGGTACACCGTTGGTGTGTCAACAGCGGTATTGCTCTTCCGGAAGCCGGATCTTCGCACCATTGCCTCCAGGTTGTTACATCACGAACACCCTCCAAAACGCAACGCGCAAGTCAATAGGCCCTCCATCACGAGAAATTCCGGAATGAGATATTGGGAATGGAACCTTGCGGCTTTGTCGCTTCGAGTGCAGCGTCGTTGACGGCGACTTGGAGGTTAGTGACAAGCCGCATCTGCTTCGACATGCCATTCCTCAGATCATCAATCAACGGCGCGACATGGGCCTTGCTTGAGTTTGACACACGCCGGCTGAAGATAAGATTCAGAATTTTGTTGCCTCGTGGAGGACCTAGACCTATGCTTAATTCAAACGAGGACAGTCGCCGTAACATATCACCGCTTGGGGATCCCTGAACGCCAACGTCTGATTTGGAGTATACACGAGATCCGCTCCACTGTGAGACGAGACAACCCCGTCGGCTGGTCGACTAGAACCCGGCGGGAAACGTAAACAGATGGTATACCCTCACTGATCGGAAAGGATTTCAAAAATACTTGCACGCGTGACCCTTGGACGTTACTTTCATAGAAAACGCTGTGTAGGCTTGGGTGTGGTAACCTTCTCTGCGGCTTGTACACCGTGAGTTCCGATTGCACAGTCAATATTTAGATCCTGGGTCGTACGATCATTACCGCTTCACGGGAAGATGCATTGTCGATTTCCCAACATGCTGTCCTCTATGTGAATCTAACCGCAGCCCGCGGCCTCGTGTAGACCAATCTTGATGCATGAGGCCAACGAACGAGGCAATCGAGGAACGGCGAAGTGGATAAGCAGTGGTCTTCCGAGTTTGAAAGTTTATTCACCTGCGTAGGTAGGAGGGGGAAAAGAGGCAGTTAATCGATTAATTAATAGAACTGAGATGAGCAGGACAGTTCGACAGCTGAAGACTACTGGCCGTCAAGCCATTGACGTTGCACTGGTCCTAAACTGCCCAAAGAGTTGCTTGCTTGGTGAATAGGATCCCAGGGGACTATCCTACCATGACTGGTTTACGGACAATATGCTGCCGCGAAGGTCATGCCTTAGAATTCGAAAGTAGTATGTCCAATTAAAAAAGATATAAACTGCAGCAAATTTTGGGTTCCGAGATACGACTCAACGATCCAAGCATATGAACATGGAAGCAGTTATATTCCAGCGGCGCTATTACATATGTGAACTCTTCGTTCACTCGGATAAAAATGAAAACATTAACTCACGCGACCTTCCTCTTGGGTGATACATGTACACGTTCGTCTTCTGTGTGTTCAGGGGTGTTTAAATGATGCAGTAGCTCGCCTTCTGGACCACCCATGCGCTCACAAATTCGTAACGCTGTAGCATGAAACTCGTCGGGAACCCCGCTTGATCTGCCTGGCAGCAAGAGGTGCGGAAGTATTCGCGTGTGGAATAATTGATGAGCAACGGAGCCACCCTATGCACCGCGATAAAGAAAAGGGTCGCCGCTGCGATAGAAGCTGAGCACGTACGAATTGATGATAAATACCCCCCACCACAGCCTGAACGGCTTCACCCATCACTTTGTAAAGTCCAACACTCTTTGCGATACCGGGAGATGCTGACAATGCCTCGCTCAGTTCGGAATCAGGATTTTGTGTTTGAGTGGTCCAAAGAGTTTCCTTAGGAGCTGTTGGGACCCAGAGAAGCACACGACCAAGAGACCACTGAGGTGCAATATGTTCTCCCAAGAAATACGTGTTTAGTGTGCGTGACGTCAAGCGGTCATAATCGTGGTGTGCACGGCCTTGTGCAACTTCGTGGATGAACAATAGGTAATATGATTCCAAGACGCGACGGCCTATCGATGTTCGTATTATAGAAGCAAACGTCAACCACGAGCGAGAGAAAGGAATCCTCGTTCACTCACCGATGAAGCCCAGACGACCATTGTGCCCATGAATGGCAGCTCTGTGGCTGCCATGAGTGAGCATCCGCCTTGCTAACTCCGGAGGAAACTCCAAGGACGGAAAGACGGAATTAAGATGAGCAGCAAAACGCGCGTCGCCATCTGGCGACCGTGGAGTGGTGTAAGGCGATGGGTGGTGTTCTGGGGTAGAGTGGGTATGTCGCGTCGAGAAATTGACAAGTACTGGTGGTATCCGGGGTGGCGCGAGTGTTGAGGCTTTTAATGAGCTCTGAGAAGGTCGAAGCAGGGGATTGAGAGCTCGGGGAAGACGAGACATGGTGAGCTACAAACTGCTTGAACGGTCCTTGACAGAGCTGAATGTGAACGTTGACCTTGACTTGAAGCTCACGCGAGGGTTGTCTACGCAAATTGCAAAGTCGGAAAAAAGCTATAGTAAGTCACGTGCCCACTATAGTCCCTGAGCCGAGGTCCTTCGAGATTGTAATGGCAAGATACCCGACTTCGAAATTCTACAGATGAAACTTGCTTTCATCTAGACTAGAAGAGCGGACCCGGACCCGCTAAGAAGGTTTAAATTACGCACACCACCCCAGCACGCCGTCCGTCTGACTCACCGCCGGCAGCGTGGTCGACATGTGCCAATGGTTATCTCCAGAGGGCATCGATCAAACGGCGTGAGTACCCTTATGAGATTCTCCGTTTCTCTGACTTGAATACTGGAGATAGTCCTCGAAAGCCTTTCTGGCCAACTGGGATTCGGAATCATCGGGTGTAGCTGTTGACTTCTGCTCCAGTGCTCTCACACGCGAATCGAAGAGGATACAAGTTCCTTGCATGGTCATCTATGCTACCTACAGTTCGGATCTCCGAAAACCTCTGGTTATATTCATCGATCCCTCTTGTTACAGATTATCCCGATCAGGAAGTTCCTTCGACTCATCGCCAACGGACCTCAATATCTTCTAGAATGGAAGGAATCAGCGCTGGTGCGGACAGGTTTGAGACCACGAGGTCGTGTGCCTCTCCAGGCCACTTATCCTACTTTCTTGCGTAATGTTGCTCCCACCAGTGGTCGCCGTTGGAGTCAATCGGCATCGGTCACGCTGACGAAGAAAAGTATAAACTTGGTGCGAGCACCCACTGCGGATGTGCTCCACACTTGCGAGACGCGTAAAACTCATGATCCCAGGGTTCTTATTTGCACGGCCCCTGGACCCACAGTTCCGAAACACACCCGAGCTTGTGGCTCTCTCCGTCTGCTGCCGTGCTACATGTCTTTAATGCTTCAGTGTATCGCATTCGGGGACATCGGTGTTTCGATGCACAATATAAAGCCGAGAGGAAATCCGTCAGTGTTTCCATCCAGGTCCCCGTTCTTCTCTACCTCAGATCTGCTCAACGAACCAATCATTCACCACGATGAACTTCAACGCTCTGCCCACCGTTTCGTTCACTCCGACTCCAGTCAGCTTCCCATTTGAGTCCAAGCAGCTGTCACTCTCGGACAAAGTCAGAGTACAGCTGCATTCCCAATCAAGTGATGCACCTTCGTCGTATAACGGCATCTTCCCAAGCGGTCCTCTTTCGCTGAGTACGCCGCATGCGGAAGTCTGGATACAGGGGAAACAGGTTTGACCAACTTTTGCGTTCATTCTCCATGAGATGCTGATAGGCAGACTCAGGTCCTCATCAGAGATCGCTCCTCGGCGTATGGTACCTACGTGAACGGTATTCGATTACAGCACCAAACGTTGTTGCAAGACGGTGACATTGTGGTCCGTGATCTCGCCTCACTACATCCGTTCTTTGTCTTCATCTCTACCTGTAGACACTAGGACAACGCCTATCTCGTTCGTCGGTACCTTCAAACGTTCCGGATTCGCAACTCAGCCCCATCGAGGCATCTATCTCCATCGTTGGTGTGTAAAGTGGTGGGCACCGAGGACACGGTTATATATATGATCGCAAGGGTCCCTTCTTTGTACACCACCTCCCCTAGATTTCCCTTCAGAATCCCTCTCGCTGATCATTGCATCACCGCTTGTTTCTGTATTTAATACTGGCCCCATTGTAGCTCTGAACGGCGTTGACTTGTGTATCTCCCCTACGTACTTTCGCGCCGGTGTGTTACAATTCCACTCGGAACGGAATTACCCATTGTCATGTGTTCAGGTTCACGATGCTTTTGATGCTTGATGGTATCCAAGGCCAGAATGAATTGCTGAGCGTCCCGAGGCGGCGGGTTTCACGGGGTCACATGCTGAGTCCGACATTTCCGAGACGATTATCGGATCAGTGACGCTAGGGACAAGGGGTTAATCAACACCGAGTAGCGTGTTCGATCGTACTTTTGACTCATCGAGCGATTGCCGCGGTCACGTTCGGAGGATGGTTTTCTCGTCAAAATGGAACGGGGCGTGCGTCTTCTTCTTCAGGAGTCCCTCCTGGTGCGCAGCTCAGAGGAAAGAACCTGAGATCACTGACTACGAGACGGATAAAAAGGCTGATCGCGAACAGCGAAGAAATCTTGACTGTTTTTGTTCAAACGTTCATTATTCATACAAGAATAGCCTCGTGCACACATGGAGGCCCCGGCACTGTCCGGGTCTGTCCGAGGATATCTATTGAAGCTCAGAGATGGTCGGATAACCAATTCATTCATGCGGCTCGTTTCCGACAAATACAAAAACCCTTCGTTTCGCGAAGGGGAGACCGGTTGGGATCGGGGTCTGCGAGCCGCCTTTTGAGTTAGATTCGTGGGATGGGGGTGTTATTCATGTCGTTTCGCCCCAGCGTTTTTCGTTCGTGCCCGCAGCTTCACATCCTTGCCAAGAGAAAAAATCTGTCCAGTGGGAGAAATGTCGCTGTGACACAGTGTGTGCGACGTTTTCACCCAAAGTACTGGGACTGCCGTGCGGTTCAAGAGAATCGCGGGAGCGTGCTAAGACGCCGTACCCTACATTCAAACATCCGCGAACCTGCCAAAACACCCGACGGCTTGAATTTGAGCTCGAGCCTCGATCATGTCCGTCTTACACGTACCGGACTTCCGATCAGACACAAGGCGTCTGGATGGTTCCTTCGTGCACTCGTCCACACACACACTCTTCATTAAGTACCTTTTGATTCGAGAATGGACGGGGACCATGAAGTGAGAAGAAGGGGCCAAATGGAGATTGTGTATTAGTATTAGTCGACGAAAAGCGGGCTTAAGAGAGAATAAGCACGGTAAAGGCCAGGATGCATGCCTGGAAGGGTTTGCTCATGCACATGGTGATGGGATCAGCAAACGTAGAACCCTTAAGTATCCCTTGACCCACCGCGATAACCCGAGGTACGCGTTGGAACGCGAAATCTCCGGATCCATCCGGTAGGTATGTTGTTTTTGTTCATTATGATCCTCGGACGAGCCGAGGTGAAGACACTCGCGAGAGACCGCCTGGGAGGATCGATGAATTGACGTTTGAATAAAGCAAAAAATGGAATACGAAGGCAGACGGGGGCCCTTCTTGGAATGCCCCGTCGTATAGCCTTCTCGGCTCGCTTTCGACGGCTTATTGACTCATCGGCACTGCCAAAAGTACAAACGACTTCAGCACTCGAAGTCGAAGTCGAAGACCTATTAGCCGACCATTGCATAAAAAAAAAAAAAGGGGGGGGGGGGGGTTAGTGGATGGGAAGGACAAGATCTCAATAGTACCTCGACGCAAATGCTCTTCAACGGTTTATCCAGAAAACGGGGTGACCTCAACTCGGAGCTTTGGTAGGACCGACGCATCGAGGTTTTTTTTTTTTTTGTTCCCTCGCATCTTGCCACCCTATTCGCGTACCCCCTCCCCTCCTCGGGGTTTCAGCGTGATCAGCCCTGTCTTTCAGGTTCATTGAACCCGTCGCTGATCGTTGTCGAATGTTGAACTAACCGTAGAACCGAGATAAAATGGTCAAGAACCCGTACTACGTAATATGCATAACGATATATCTGAACCAATTTCCCAAGCGAGCTCGAGGACGATCCTGAATGTCAGCGCGCAAGTCAGAGCGAGGGACTCAGGGGGGGAACGTAGAAACCGGCTGTACAGGTCTATCTTCGGCTGGCGATGACAGAGACCCCAAATCGCCCGTCGAGTTGTTTTTTTTTTTTGTGAAGAGCCCTCTGATCGGCGCAGGTGTCGAGTCGCTGGCATCCTCATGAAGAAGGATCCACATCTTTACTAGGAGTCGGTGGTCCCGCACTGACTAGGACTCAAGTCCTCAGAACCGAGCCAAAAGAACTCCGGATGTATGTATCCCCCTCAAAAAAAAAAAAACTTCATTCCATCCTATTCTTTTTGGATCAAAATTTCAGTTACTACCCATGATGGTCAGAATTGAACACCTCTCTGAACAGTACGCTCTGGTGCCTGCTGCACGCGCGCACGCAACGCCGGTTCGAAATGACGCGCGCCGGTTGACGGGGGGAACGTGCCCCCCCCCCAAATTCCAATTCTGAATCACCTCGTCGAGCTCGGCACGAGGGGGTACGAGATGTCCCAGGGGAGGTGATTGTGCCAGAGGGTAAGCCCCGGCCGGGAGCGCAACCAATTTGACGATGAGATGCGTGGATGAATCAGTCACTCAATTGAATGCCAGGCACACCTGAGCTGTTTCGAGGCTACCGCGCCGTTGGGAGGGGGTAAGCAAGTGGGGATAAGTATGCCCACTTCCGATTCTCATGCAGGATGTGTCAAGCGACACATGGATCTCATCTTTAACATCGCTGTAAAGCGGCCCTCCGGTGGGAAGACAACACGTCTGTAGAGCAAACCGTCAGATGGATCCCACAGATATATTGCCTAGTTGCCGCCTCGGATGCCTCGTCAAAGCTTATTAGAGAATTCTTTCCAAAGTTCCGTTTTGGATCATCTCGTGGAAGATCAGTTCAAGCTTGGAAATTCTGGCCCAGCCAAACTTGCTTCCCCCGCGACAGACTCGGACGTTCAAACATCCATGTGCATGAACATAGGGTCTCCCGTCCCAATGCTACAGCCTGAAGCGCGTTTATTCCATCATCTACACGTCGTTTTCCCAATCGTCGGGTACCTCCTCGACCCCTTCTTGCACAACACCACCACCAACCTCGACGGCACCTAGCGCAGGCGCAGTCACAGCCTGACCCGCCATAGCACTCTCCCTTTCCCGCTGTGCCCGCACCGATGGGGACACCCACACCCCTCCCCTCGTCCCTCTACT
>JBBPNY010000362.1:0-20993 GCA_038091165.1 Rubroboletus pulcherrimus
TGTCCCTCGTCCTTTGAACGCGTGTCCGGCGTTGGCGAGGGTTGCTGTAGGTGGTCTTGCGAGGCGTTGGGGGATGGGTTGGATGACGCCGCCGAAGAAACGTCCGAGTATACCGAAAGCAACGTTTCGCTTTCGCCTTCTGAAATCTCGCTCTCGGTATTGCTGTCCCCGCTCCTGAACCCATGATGTCGGTGTTGATCTGGTAGAACACTGAGTGATATTCTCGGCGAGTATTCAGTGGCAATGCTTGTCTGTGTCAAGGTGGACAAGATACTGTTCCCTCTGATTGGCGCAGGCTTTGCTGTATGCACGGACATGGGAGACTCTGGAGCAGTCGTTGATATGGAGGGGACAGCCAATACGCTTTGGGCCGGTGTTTCGTTCATAGTAGGCGATACAAGTTCAATGGGGTATCCATCGTTGAGCTGAAGTGCAGGCGGAATGGGTTTGTATGTTGGTGAGCCGCGCGTGGAATGCTGGGTTAGTGTCGATGGGGTATCACGGGATATCTGGGTATCTTGGAGAGAAATGGCGGAGTGCGACGGAGACGCTGGGTGAGAAGGAGAGGTGACGGGAATGGCGGGGTTGGCAGGTATTGAATCTGGAGATAAACGGTCACCGTTGTTCTTTGCATCGACAGCCTCGTCATCCTCGCTGTCAGTACACGAATCCGAGTTCTGGGCGGATTCCCTCGCTCTAGGCTTATAGAACCCATTGGCTATCTTCCAGCAGCGGTGACAACGGACGGTGTTGTCTCCATCGAGGACCTCAACAGAAGTGAACAATCGAAGGCATTCTTCAATCTTGTTGATTTGATTGACCTTCAAAAAGATGTTTTGGGAGTGGAAGGTAGAAGTCGACGACAGCTCCTTAGATTGCTTGAAGATCGAGAAAGGCTTTGGGACATGAGGAGGGTTGATATCAGCGAGGATGTCCCGTAGATATGCCGCCTCTTCTGTGCTGAGTTTAGGCGCGCGGGGGGGCTTTGGAGTCTTTGAGCGCGTCCTCGGACTCGAAGGGCGTGAGATCAAGGGGAAACGGTGAGCCGAGGAACCCGATGGGGAGTTACCAGAACGTTGGGTGGGCATAACCGATCGCTTCACGTTTGTGAGCTGAGCCTGGAGTCCCTCGTTTCCGAGTCCGAGCGACAAGGACTCTCTCTCGTGATGGGAGTACGGTGAAGCAGCCCCACTGACCGTGTCCGCCGTGGCAGGAGCCGAGCTGACATGATGCGAAGGGCTCCCTTCGTCCGTGGGCTTCGACGGAGTCCCAGATGGGGTTCCCTTCTTGTCCTTTTGCTCGCTCTTGGGTCGCCTGGCAAGACCGACCGAGACAGTGATTCGCCTGCTGAGCCTTGCCCAGCTCTCGTCCTTGTCCTTTCTTTCTTTCCCGTTCACCTTTTCAGGGGCGACGATAGTGATGTGTTCGCCGGGCGAGTCGGGAGGTGGCGCAGGCACGGGAAGATCTGAAACAGGGACGGGTTGAGGGGTATCCGTGGGTGTTCCCGGTATAGAGGGTGAGTCCGATACTGATGAGGGCAGCACTTGTAAAGCAGTGTCATCCTTGGTGATATCACCGGCGTCTTGCTTGACACCAACAGGTTCGATGACAATATCAACGTCGGCAAGATCTATGCTTCGTCGCCTTTGGGAGTCATTAGTCTCTGGACTGTCTAGATGAGAATCGCGGTTGGGTGTGGCAGGGACAGAGGACGAGCGTTGCTGTGGTACTCCGGCGTAGAAGGCAGTCCCGATCCTCTTTGCGAACTGTTTTAGTTTGTCGCGTTTACGTTCACGGACATAGTCCTCGGGTTTCATGCTCAGACTGAGATCGCTGAAATCCTCATAAGTGTGAGAGACATGCTTGCATTCTTGGCAAACGAGGATGCTGGCGAGCTTGCCGCCGAAGAGCATGTCGACAAACGATAACAACTCGTCATCGGGGTGAGGGGATGGTGGGGGGATGGTGGGGTGGTGAGGTCGCGACCGCTTGCTCTCTTTCTTTGGGGACGGTGACCGTTGCTTGATGATCTATGAGATCCACGTAAGAAGAAGCGAGAGGTATCGACTGATGGTGAATGCTCACGTCGATCTCCTCCATACGGATGGCGTCAAGGAGCTGGCAGAGAAACTCGTGGGCATCCTGCTGCCGGAAATCGAGGTACTGGTCGTACTTTTTTCCGAGGGTGGACAAGAGATTTCTGGAGAAGAACTCAACAAGGCGCGCGCGGAGGTTGGAAAGGGAACACACACCTGGGGGTGATGTTTTCCCGTTTGCGGTTGTTCTGGATGTGCCATGCAGTTTGGAGTACCGCGACGAGGTGGTCGCCGATCGGGAGAGCGTCGGACCAGGGCTGATCGTGCTCGCGACCGAGGCCATGGCCGTTTGTGAGGACCGGGGAACGGCGGGACGAGGACGGAGCAAGGAAAGGGACGGGCCGGAAGTTGACGAGACGTTGCAAGTACTGGGTGGCAAATAACTGGCCGGGGGGATGACGGTCAGCATCTGAGCTCGAGTCTGAGGGAGATGGCGAGCACTGACGCCTTGCAAGACCGAGTTCATGAAGCAGGTGTTCCCATGGTTGAGGAGACCCGGGGGGAGGAGCGCATATGTTTCCCGTTCTTCGCGTGCTTTGCGGGCTCTGTACTGTTCTTGGGGCGATGGCGTTTTCTGTTTCGCCATGGTGGTCTGCCCCGCATCAACAGTCGCTCGATCGATTTATGTATCCGAGTCGTGCCCGCGCCGCAGTCCGCGGAAGATTTGAGCTCGCTATCGCATGTATGATACACACCCCCCACAGAGGGGTCACAAGACGTCCGGGCCGAGGACACGCCCCAGTCGCTTCAACAGCATCTCGTTCTCCTCCTCCGTCCCAACCGTCATTCGCAAACACCCCTCACACCCCGCCTCGCCCCCTCTGTACCGCACCACAACACAACTCTCGTCCGCCCCCTTCTCCTCGGCGAGCGTCTTGTACACCTTGACAGACCGCGTGTTGTCTGGTGCCCCCGTGTTGGGGTCGAGGATCGGGATCAACAAGAAATTCGCATTGTTCCCACCGATACTCTTGCCGACACCCAGGTAGGCGAGCTTCTCGAGCGATCCTTTCAGCTTCTCCCGGGATTCGAGAAGCGTCCTAATTTTGTCGCGCATGCCTTGCATCGCACTCGGTTCGAGCGCAGCCAGGGCAAGGTGCGCAGCCGGCGTCGAAATGTTGTACGGCGCTTTCGTGTTGCTCAGCACTTGAATCAGTGGGGGTTGCGCCAAGGCAATACCAAGCCTAGCACATCCAAGTCAGTCCATCCCATCACACAGCCCTCTTTGACTTTTGCGCACCGGATAGCAGCCAACCCGAAACCCTTGCTCAGCGTTTGCATCACGCAAATATTCGCATAGTCTTTAATCAACGACACGGCCGACGCGTCCTGCCCTGCGAAATCAATGTACGCCTCATCGACGACCACGATCCCCTTGAAGGGTTCATAGTCCAACAAGGAACGAATAGCGTCGAGGGATATCGTAGTCCCAGTTGGGTTTCCGGGAGAGCACAGAAAGATGAGTTTGATCGAAGGATCCTTAGACACGACTTCCTTTATCTGTTCAGTTTCGTCAATACCGTAGTTCCACTCGATAACAATTTGACCGACAGGGTCGACAAGCAGGCTAAACCTCCCCTTCTCTCCACCTTCCCCATCGCTCCCACTCAAGTTGAGACAGCAGCGAACAACGCCGATATCATTAACCTGAGCACAAACAGCGTACATTCCATATGTCGGAGGGGTAATCAAGATCTTCTCCCGTGCGGGAGCGACGCACACACGCATGATCAAATCGATCACCTCGTCCGAGCCGACCCCGAGGAAGACGTGCTTCACATTCGGAAGCCCTCGTAGCGTCGCGATGCGCGATTTTATTTCATCATGAGACGGGTCTGGGTATCGGTTCAGGTTCGCACCCAAAGTATTTTGCAGCTCCGGGGGTATCTGGGAAGATGCTTCTATGGAGTGACCGAGCGCGTTTTCGTTTGCATCTAGTAGGATTCCGTCTTGATAGTCATCCCGAGCGCAGCGATATGGGTGAAGCGAAAGAATGTTGGGTCTGATCACCCTTTCTATATCGAAATGGGCGGGCTTCGTGGGCTTGGAGGGTACTAGACCGAGGATCGGCATCGCATCAAGAGGAGAGCACAGTAGTGACTCGGACCTGACTCACACGGAGTTTGACATACCCCACTTTCTACACTTAAGTAAGATGATACACAAAAGATAATATCTAACAGCTTTGAAATGTCGATGAAGCGGACGGTCGTTATACGAAATAGTGAAGTGCGATGTCATGTCTTACTTCGTCCGACCCTTTGTATCTGAGAGAAGCTTATAACCTCGGACAAGGTTAGTGATAGCGCCGTCAGGGTTTCTCACCATGCTGAGTGCCGCAGCAGGGCCGCTGGAAACAAACGTCCCAGCGGACGTGTAGTTGTCACCGGGAGGAAGGATTATTTGCGAGGTGGCACCCGCAGAACGAATCGCAGTCACAGCGGCCCGAACGGATCCAGCCCAGGTCATGATGTTCTGTGCACACACTTTTGTACGTGAGATATTGCCAACCGACGGGGAGACGGAGCACGTTGTGACCGTCATTCTCGACAAAGTGTTGCATCTGACCGAGGCTACCGGGACTTTGAGCACATTCGTGAACATAGATCTGAGATGTGTTATGCAGAAAAATCGTCTTACAGCCCGGTCGTGTGAGGGGAGGGCAAGCCTAGGTGATGTTGTAAGTACCATCTGTGCCGCATCCGAAATCTGCGGGGATGATCAAACGGCGCTCGACTCACGTGGAACACATTACATACCAAAGCCTGGGATGTTGACACCGACGAACTCCAAAGGCTAGAAAGTCTGTGCGCTGACGGTGGCTGCAGCAAAGGCAAGAGCAGACAATGACTTGAAGGCCAAGCCGTGTGTGCGATGTACGGAACGATGAGAAGGATGGGACGCCAGGGAAGGTTGTAAAAAGCTCGTCAGTCTGACAGCATTGCGGTAAAACGAATACCTGGAAAGTGATTTAACGGACGAGTTCATCGGTCCCACGGTAACCGTCCCAAGATTGGCTACTCACAGAAGTCTCGCCGGAATGTGCTTGCTGTTGTTAGCGCAAGATTGTTCACGTCATCAGTGCCTTACGGGAACGGTCACTGTCGCTTCGATAACAGGAAGACCAGGGACATTGGAACGGTTGAAACAGACGCGATCACGTTAGGCACGCATGAAAGAGCGTGTCTCGCGTCTTTCTCGGAAGATCTCAGAGCGCAAACCCCCAAAGCCACAAGGTAAAGGGCTGATGGTACGTGGTCAGTACCACAAAGTAAACAACGTTGAAAAACGACCACCACTCAAATTAAGGTGGCTGAGAATGCAAACTGGGCATCGTCTGTCCCTGTGTCAACTACTTCCTGGCAGCACCAGCCGCAGCGTCTTAAACGGTCATGATCCGCAGTACCTGCTCCTGTGTTGTCACAACCGAATGCTTTCCCCAGGGAGTGGCGAGAATGAGTGACGGCCAGAGGTATAAGAGTATGACAACAATGCATTGCAAAATTTAAACGCAGATGGCTAACAGGTGGGCGCATTTTTGAGCCTTCACTGTAATTCCTAAAACGGGGATCAAAGCAGCCTTTCGCATGCATCAAGCTGGATGACATCACTGGAAGACAATTGATATGCACATGGATAATACAACCCTATTGGCGGGCCCGAGACTTGCTATAACTTAGCGAGCTTGCACGATGATATTTCCCCTTGGAAAAATGAGAATTTATTTCCGCGACGTGTGGCTATGGGGAACCTGCACGAGTTGTAATTGACTGCAGACGCACCCTGTCATAGACGTCAAGTTTAGAGTCTCCGTCTACCGGGATTCAGAGACTCTGTTCTGAGATGCTTCCGGTGTCACAGCTAGGAGTGCAGCGACCTCAGCACAAAAATTGGGGATGATCAGCTAGCTAACTACAGACGAGAACATGGATTAGCAATTGGCACCACACAACGCACCATGGTACTCACCAAGTTCACTCTCAGAACATCACTAAAAGTAGAGCAAGCTTCGGGTTTCACCCTCGCGGGTTTGGCTCAACGAGAAGGTACACCCGTTTCTAACTGACTCGGTGGGGAACCTCAGCGATGTCTGCTTGATAATTGCAATGAGCGGATCCAAGGACGGACGAGAAACCGTGGGAAGATGTCGGAAGATTTGACTCGTGCGTTCATCACACAAGGTTATCGTTATCACTAACTCCAACGAGTGAATCCAATGGCGCCGGATCTCCCATTTACACTGCAGCTTTACGCCGAGCTACCAGGTAGGCACGCATTTAACCCACCAAAGTCATACTCTACACATTCGGGTGTTCAGGTCACGAAGACCACGCTTGGCAAGTCGTCTGGAACCCAGCCAAACCTTTACTTGCCTCGTGTTCGGGAGATAAAACAGTGCGCTTGTACAGCTACCGCAGGGACCCACACGACCCGTCCAAGATTTCCTTTTCGCATCTCACAACGATCCCGACAGGTCATAATAAAACAGTCCGAAGCATTGCATGGGCACCCTCGGGCAAAACATTCGCGACAGGATCCTTCGATGCTAATATTGGTATATGGGAAAAACGCGAGGCATCGGAAGACGACGTGGATCCATCCGATATTGAAGAATGGGAATGCATCACGTTGTTGGAGGGACACGAAACGGAATGCAAGAGTGTTGCGTACTCAGGGACAGGAACGTTGCTTGCAACGTGTAGCAGGGACAAAACAGTATGGGTCTGGGAAGGTGATCACCGAGTTCAATCATGATATCTACTCCCCATTGATTGGTTTCTCTGCTGCAGTACAACCGGATGCGGATTTCGAATGCATGGGCGTCATGATGGAGCATAGTCAGGACGTCAAATGTGTCTCGTGGCATCCCACAGAGGAGGTTGTTCTCGCTTTCGAAGAATGTCTCCTCGAGATTGATTTCAGTTCTGAGGATAGATCCTTGCATCTGCATCCTACGACGATACGGTCAAGCTTTACATCGACGATCCATCCGAAGACTGGAATTGCTTTGCAACGCTATCCGGTCACACAGGAACAGTGTGGTCCGTTGCATGGGCACCCCGCGGCGACTACCTTGCCTCTTCCTCCGACGACCTCACAATCCGAATCTGGAGACGGTCTGCTGAACACGCATGGGAATATGCCCATGAACTGAAGGGTCATACAAGAAGCATATACTCGATAAGCTGGGGAACGGGGAAGGGCGACAAGCTTGGATGGATTGCGAGCACGGGCAGTGATGGTAAAATAAATGTTTGGGAAATATCGGTGAGTTGGATGGTCAGATGAATACCAATTACCTCTGAGCCCGCTCCATGAAGGAGTCTCCCCAACGAGATACTACATGCACTACGCTGTCGTCGAGACTAATCGCGTCCGTCTCATCTGCCCATGATATTTACGATGTAAATTCAGTGCGATGGTGTACCCGCTCCGGATTTGAGGATCTACTCTCTACCGCAGCGGACGATGGCTCTATTAGAATATGGAAAATGTCACCAACTGTATCATAAACAAATTTGTGGAATTGATATGTAGAGGAACGCCACTGCCCTTCACTGTGCTATGGTCATTGGTACCCACGGGTTTACCCGTGCCAATCATTGTAGTCACAATTCGTTATACATTTGACGTACAGCAATAAAATTCCACAGGTAGGTAGTACAGACAGAAGATAACACGCTGACATTGATATAAGCACCAGATTTTCAATATTGTTGCAGCAGAACGAGACGAAACGAGTCAAAAGTAGCGTTTGTGCATTTCCTATTCGAGACTGTACGTACGTGTATTGTTCATCGTCTGGCCACAGCAACTTTGCCAAATATTTCTGAGAACACTGCTGTGGTCTGCTGCTAGCCAGACTCGGACGCGCAAAGTCACACAGAAATCAAGTTTTAGCCCTCCGAGACCCCACCCGCACCGGTTGATACGCCTTTACTTGTCGTGATGATCCAGACTGGCCTGATACAGAGCGCGCACGATGATCTCGTGACAGACCTATGCTACGACTACTACGGTCTTCATCTCGCTACCTGCAGCCTCGATCAACGGTATGCTTTGATTCAAACGCGTCTCAGCCACTCCTAATCGATTTCAGCATCAAAAATTGGCAGCTAGATGAAACCGAAGGGACATGGAGTGTAGAAGACGAATGGAAGGTCATATCACTTCTCTATGACATCGAGTACGATTGATCAATTGCTTTTTTGTATAGGCACATGATGCCGCCGTCTCGAGATTAAGCTGGGCTCACCCGGAGTTCGGCACAATCCTTGCGTCAGCGTCGTTCGATCGCACCGTCAAAATCTGGGAACAGAACCCCTTTTCAGCTTGCGGGGATGTTCAATCCAACGGAACCATGCATGCGCAGACGGCAGTATCTGGCAGTAGCTCTTCGTCAAGATGGGTAGAAAGAGCAGTCTTGCTTGACGCGCGTGGTACAGTGAGGGCAGTGGAATTCGCACCGCACCATTTTGGATTGAAATTGGTATGCATTAACGTGGATTTGACACTATTCCTCTTTCTCAACATTGCTCAGGCAACCGTCTCGTCTGACAACTACCTGCGGATATATGAATGTCTAGAGCAATCTTCGTTGGCTACCTGGCAACTCTGCGAGGAGGTAGATGTCACAACACTTCCGTCAATGTCTTCTCCTTCGTCGCTCTCTGTCGCATTTGCGACGCCAACACAAACACATGCAACACTCGAGGGTGCTTCTGCGTCTCTGGTTGCCCAAGCACTACAGCAATCACAAGTTCCATTGCAGCAGAAACCTGGGTTGGGAAACCGAGAAGCCGATGGTGGATGGTGTGTGTCGTGGTGTAAAGAGAGATATTGGGGCGAGGTCCTTGCAGCCGGTTGTGGTGTCTCGGGAACTGTCAAAGTAAGTAACTACTTAACATCTTGGTGTAGTATGAACTCGTTGTCGAATCTCTCCAGATAATACAGGTGTCGCCTTCCCGCCGCCCAACGACACTCCTGACGCTTGATCCAACTCCCTCTGGGGCTCTCAAGTCATTGGAGACTAACTCAGCGACAGGGCCATCTGATGGGGAAGCACCGACAGCATATGCAATCACCTCTGTTGCTTGGGCGCCATCCTGCGGACGATCGTATCACCTGCTCGCAACCGGAGGAAGAGATGGTCATGTAAGAATCTGGAGAGTGAGACCAGCGGAAGACAACGATGATGCCGAGGCGGAGGGAGAACCAAGATGGACTGGCACGATTGTTGCAGACTTTGACCACCACAAGTTCGTCTATCTGGCTCCTCCCAGTGTGCCATGCTGATGTCCCTTGAAGGTCGGCGGTTGGTCGGGTAGAATGGAATATAACAGGGTATGAGCGCTGCACCAAATTTTACCTTGTTAAGTTACTGATCTGCACCTCAGTACTGTTCTCTCGTCGGCCGGCAACGATGGTCGCGTTCGGCTCTGGAAAGCCACGATCGGGAGTGTCTGGAGACCTGCAGGTAGCATCGGAGTTGAACAGTCTGAAGATTCACCCGATGCAGACGTGGTCATGGACGATAACGCCGTTGGTGAATAGTGGTTTGGTTTCGCGGGTAGTCCGAGACTGGATGTACAGACTCTGAAAGAGCAAGAAAATAAATGTCGATGTCGCTTCGTACCAAATGACGGATCATCGGCGGTACTAGGAGGAATGGTGAGACAGCCAAAGGCAGGCCACGTTGAATGTGAGTCAATACTGTGTGTCATAGATCGCATTGGACTCGCCAACCAAGCTTACTAAGCACGCTCCGAGATTTAATCAACGAGCTGGCGTGACTCTGCCTCATCTTTGATTTTCCGTCTAATCTACATCTATTCAACACAGTTTATTTTTGCGTTTCCGCAGTGAATCATGATGCGGCGTGACCAAGGCTAATCAGAGGACCTGCGAACAGGGAATGATTGATGGAGGCAGTATCCAGATACTGCCTCGGGTCCAGGTGCGCCAATAAATTCAATGCCTCGTTTGCAAGCTGCTCTGATAAATTATAGTTCTCAGGCTGTCGAGTGGGATGTGGCCTTATATTCCCTTGCAGAGAAACCTCGAGACCAGTGCAGTTGTCGACCATGATAGCACGCTGCCCCCACATTTCAATTCTGGTATCATCTTTTTACGTCCCGCAGGAAACAGACTTGATATCAACTCGTCACCTTGATCAATTTCCATTACGAGAGAGTGATGGTGTCCATTCTATAATTTAACTGTTACATGTGAAGCCCGCGGTCTTGACCGTCTGACTTGACTCTCGACACCTAAATCTTCTTTACATCTTCATGAGCGAAATTGAAATACTCTACCTTACCGGGCTGCAGTTGACGCAGTGGACAGGGCTTGCGTCTGCAGCGCTCTTGCTTTATGACCATGCAATTAACTTGTCCGACGAGGTGAGTCGTGATGTTGACTCCTCCTTCCTACACTCTACCGTGACAATGCACTGAACATGCAATGCAGGTGGAGCATTTTTGGAGTGGCCCATGGACGTGCTCCAGGGGAATGTATCTCTGTGTTAGTGTGGTTGGTATGCAGAATATTCTGTCTGCTAACAGATATCACCAGATACGATACTTGGGTTTCATGCAAGTAGTGTAAGCAAGTTCCGTGTCGGTTGGCGGTGGTTTGCTGACAACGACCTGCTTCCCCAGGATTATGATCCTGAGTGAGACAATGACTGTCCAAGCATGAGAGGTTCACTAACCACGACGTGATAGGCCAGTGTGCCCGTATCTTAGTTAGTAGCTTCCCTGACATCGATGCTAGGCTCACATTGACTATACCTTTTCCACTTAGTCGTAAGCGTCGGCTTGTGCAAGAGCCTTCTCCATCCTCTGATCGCATGATCTAGCCCCCTTACGTCCGCTTCCATGGTCTATGGCGTTGAAATCGCCGTTATGATTCTTTGCCAAGGTGCGTCAACTCCTTTTTGTGGCACCTGGCTCTGATTTTCATCGTGAACTATTTAGCCGCTATCACGACACGCGTATGGTACATGTTCACACATCGCCCAATTATCAAAAAACTTGTTATCATGGCTTATATAGCTTGTACCCTGGCCACTGCGCTGCTTTCGGTCGGTTTGTGGTCCTTTGTGCAAGCTGGAGTACCTCGATCGGGCACAAAAGCTGTCCGCACATCAGCGATGGTGTGGTTATATGTCCCGTCACTGTTGCTCCACAGCTTTTTATATGCGCTTCAAGTCTATCGATTCGTGATGAGTCCCAGACACTTGCAAAGAGACACTCTTCTTTGGCGGCTCTTGAAGGAGTAAGTGAACTTGACCATAATTTCTGTCCCAGCACTCAGACCATACAGAGGAATGGGGATGTACGCATGTGCATTAGGTAAGACATTGTCTGTCTCTCAGACACTATCCTTAAAATAATGAATGTTAGGATCGCTTCTGTTCATCGTGATTGGGCTCACGATGACTGGAACTTCTCAAATTCCGGTAAGTAGTTGCTTGCTTAAGCTATGCAGAACTTGAAGTGACCACTCTCAACCAAAAAGGTGTATGAAACCGCGTTTACTGCGGGGTACGTTCGATTTGTCAAAGAGCACATCACCAGTTCAATCTATTCTCCAACTCAGTGTTATCTTTGTTGCGTTGACGGTTGTTTCGGTGTGCCGCGCAATGCTCAGTATCAAGTCGTTGGCTGCAACCGCGCATGTTGACCCTGGATGGCTGCTCAACCATGCAGAATTGAGCCGTGTTCGCTGGCACCAGGGTGCGACGGACGGTGAGATTGTGGTGGAGATGCTTGGTGATTCCTATGATCTTCCTACTCTGTCTGGTTTTCTTAATGATGCCGACTCTGCGGTTATTGATACAATGGAGACGGAGGGCGCGAGCCGTCCCCCGGGCATTACTGCATCACCAGGTTGACCTGGCATATCCAAATGCGATAGCTTGTGACTTGTACCACACTCGTTCTATTAGTAGCACCATCGCTCATATATATAATATTGCACCAGCATCAGCCATGACAGAAAATCTTGTCCCCATGTACATCGTCTAATCCTTGGTCAATCAATTTGTTCGAGTTTGCTATTTCTCCCCTTGTAACATCGCATTAATGGGGTAGTGGTAACCTGGGTCGTTGCCATCGACCCGCCGGGGGTTCGATTCCCTCTTAATGCAATGCGATGATCTATTTTTTTTTTTGGGCGAGGGTCGGTGTTTACGTAACTTGAGGTAGGACGACTTGCACTGGGGTGGTGATGGCTGCGGCGACGAGCTCAATTTGCGGTGTTGTGCGGCGCGTGGCGTGGTCTACCATCACAACGAACAGACTCATCGTGCTCCGTGTTCGTAAGTTTCTCCGCTCTGTCTCTGGTCCTCTGATCTGAACCCGAATGTATTCAAGCTCGTCACAGCCATACCCTGACGCGACGATACCTGAGCGCTGTCGTGTCCCCGTCCTCTGCGGTACCTCTTCCAAACACAGAGCAGGCAGTTTCTAATGGGAGCAGTGGGTTCAATGTAGACGCTACTGTCGGAGAAGACATTCCTGCAACCAACGACGTCGAAGACCAGAATACAAATACAGACGGTGGTTCTCCGAATGAGGTCTCCCTGTCGTTCAAATCTCTGAAAGACCGGGTCAACCATGATACGCTCAAAGCGCTTACAGTCCGCCCTCTTCGACTTGAGACAATGACTCCGGTTCAGGAGCGTGTTACGGGTCTCTTGCCCGACCTCGCTCGCCCTTGGGATCCAGAAGGAATTGTCCCTCCGGGCGTTCCCAACCCCCTCCCACCCGATTGGAAACCATCTGTAGTCGACTGGAATGCCCCTCGCGATATCCTTGTTCGAGCCAAAACAGGTACTGGAAAGACCTTTGCATACATTATCCCAGCCATCGAGTCGCGACTCAACTACGTCGAGCATCGTGCAAGACTAGCTGTCATCAATGCTGGACTCGAAAGTTCTCCTCACATCGCAGGAAGCGCCAGACGCGCGTTCCGACGTAGCTTGGCGGGCCCGCTTATCCTCGCGCCTACAAGGGAGTTGGCCATACAGATTGCAGGTGATGCACAGAAGCTCACAACGCACCAGAGCGGCTTTGAAGTGCAGTTGTTGGTCGGCGGCGCTGGGAAGGCGCGGCAAATGAAAGACTGGATGGAGTCGTCACGGGACCTTGTGGTTGCGACTCCTGGACGGCTGAGGGATCTCCTGACCAATGAGCCGGAGTTCCGACAGGGGTTTAAAGGCTGTCCTATGGTAAGTTTCAAGCTTTTGGTTGCACGTGCCTTAGCGCTAACAGACGGCCAGTTGATCCTAGATGAGGCAGATACGCTACTTTCTATGGGATTCCGCGATGATATTGATGCAATTATTTCCTTCCTCCCTCGGTCTCCCGTCCGCCAAACTTTTCTTTTTAGCGCGACCATGCCGCGCGCTGTCCGACAACTTGCGTCATGGATTTTGTCCCCAAATCACAGATTCATTGACGCTGCGTTACCAGAACCAGGTTCGGCACCACGCCGAAACGAAGGACATATAACCCATGCGAAACTCGCGGTGCCCTGTGACGACGAGCTAACGACACACGATCACATCAAACAGTTTTACACGCTGTGTCCAACTGCCTCTGACCAACTGCCGACCCTACTGAAACTGCTGGCGCACGATCAGCTCACGCATGGTCCAAGCTCGAAAGCGATCGTGTTCTGTCCCACTGTCCAAATGACGGAATTATTCTCGTTGTTGTTGCGTTCACTAGCGGAAGAAGTACTACCTGACGACAGCACGGAGATCGTGACGATGCATTCGAAAATGAAGCAGTCGGACAGAGATCGGACCCGGAAATTGTTCCACAAGGCTGCAAAGACCCCAAACGGAAAACCGACTGTGTTGGTCACCTCAGACATTAGTGCAAGAGGGGTGGACTATCCTGGAGTAACGAGGGTGATCCAACTTGGTGTCCCAAGCAAGGAGACCATGTATATCCACCGGATAGGGAGGATGGCCCGAGGCGTCGATTCCTTTGTACCTGGACAAGGGAAAGAGGATAACAAACCCATCGTGCGCGCAGACTTGCTGTTGTTGCCTTGGGAAGCGGGGTATATGAACTGGCAGCTGACCAACCTCCCCATAAAATTACTCCCGATCTCCATTCTCGATAGCCAACTCGCCTCTCTTTCCCCACAGTCGACCACCTTGACCACCGAGTTCTTGAAGTCTACTCTCGCCGAGATACAGCGCCGGATCGACCCTGCTGACGTTCGGAGTACAGCTGCCTCTCTGCTGGGATATTACCTCCCCCTCGCGCCCCCATTACGATTACAACCGAATGCCGTTTTAGCAGGTGTGTCCTCCTGGGCCTCTGAATGTTTCAATGTCTCGATACCGGCGATCACAAGGTTTCCGAGGAAGTTTACGGAGGCGTACGAGCAGAGTACCCAGTCGGGGAAGACGAAAGGTCTGTTCGTTGACGGCCTAAGGGTTGCTGGCCCTTCCTCGCTTGGAAAGGCCAAGTCCAGGAATCGTTCGGTTTGGGAGGGTGCGAATACGCGGAGGAAGAAGCCGAAGCGGTGGCATTGATGATGGAAAACTTGCCTCTACCAGTTATGTCTGAAATGACTGCGCTCACTCAGTTGGTTCTTGGCCAATCATCCGTCACCCACCGGCCTTTCATTGTTCAGATATACTTTAATTACTGTCGATCCACCACTCGAGTTTTCCTCGAAAGAGCTCATTAACGCCGTTTGCTTTGTAAGACCTTTGATTCGTCGTAGGTGAGTTACAGGATCGTCCTGGCAGAGTGCGGCAAGCGATGTTGCAACACAGCACTGTTGCTAAGGCAGTTATGTATTGCGGAAATCTATGAGACTCATCTCATTAAGTACAGCAGAAATGAGCTTGTTACCCCTCATAGCATGTCTCTCGTACTGGGTGTGGCTTTTGCCCTCTCGACTAATCCAATTCAGGTGATGCCCGCACGGGTGTGACTCCGGTGTTAACGGGACGCTCCCTCATCCGTGCCCTCAATGCTTCTTCGCTGACCATGACACCTTCCTGATGCGGTGGCTTAAAGGACGTCGACTGTTCTTCCAATTGTTCCTCGAGCACCGAGGAACCACACGCAGCAGCAATGAAGCCAAGGAACGGCGGTGACGGATTCAACGGCCGAGAACAGAATTCAGGGTGTGATTGAATCCCCACAAAGAACGGGTGGTCCTTGAGTTCGAGAATCTGCATTCGTTCACCGCGCTCGTCTTTTCCCACAAAGTTGAGTCCAGACGCCTCGAGTCGGGGAACCTCTGCAGGGTTCACTTCATAACGATGACGGTGTCGTTCCCACATCTTGTCTGCGTTACCATAGAGTTTGCGTGCTTTGGACCACGTCGACGTTAAAGGGTGGATGCCATTGGTAGCCGGGTGACCTTTGTCGGTACCGTTTACGATGGGAGTAGGAGATTCAGAGAGAGGCGTCTCTGGATCGGTAATGTTAGCACAAGGTTGGAAAACCGTCGGGCGTAGACCAAGACGCATCGTTCCTCCCATATGCGTGCGCGATATTTCAGGCATGAAAACGATAAAAGGGTGAGTAGCATCAGGTTGGAACTCGGCCGACGTCGCGTCTGCATTTTCGAGTCAACGGAAGCCATAAAATCAGGGAATATGACAAGGGGGGTTCGGAGCTCACCGTGCACGCCAAGCACGCTCCTCGCCCACTCCAGTACAGCCAGTTGGAACCCAAGACAGATGCCCAAGAATGGTATTTTCTGTTCGCGCGCCCATTTAATCGCGAGGATCATACCCTCGGTTCCACGCTGTCCAAAACCTCCAGGGACAAGAATACCCCTTGACGCAACCTCAGCGTGACCTCTCGGAAGAGTGAGGGGACATACACGGCACCCACGACACTGCGCCATGCGTCATGGTATTTAGCAGGATCTGACAATTGAGTGGGGGGTTCGAGGTCCGAGGACTCCACCCACTACGTTTTCCCAAATTAGCATATAGTAACACAAACCGAAAGCTGGACGAGCCTGAATGACAAGCTCTCGCCTGACGCGAAACGCAGAGTGCTCAAGAGCTTTTATGACAGACATGTACGAGTCCTTGAGGTCAGTATATTTCCCAACCAAGACGACCTTGACTTGGTCGAAAAGCCGTTCTTGGCTGGTGTAGTGATGAGTGAGGGAGATGGTGTCCGAGATACACCATAGACGTACCCTTTTATCATACTTTTCCATTTGACGCCGAGAGATAAACCCTTAGATATCATCTCGTCCGTAATGTTGAGAGCCGGGAGGTTCAACCGCTTGCGAAGATATTCAACGATTCCTTGGTACTGGAGGAGCAGAGGGACATGATACACGGAGGTCACATCATGCACACCGATTACTTGCTCAGTCGCAACATGACAGAACATGGAAATTTTCTCCTTGGTCGCTTTCTCCAATGGATTGGGGCCCAGCAATCGACAGGCGATCTATGATATTTGGGTTTGGCTGAATATGTCAATGCCCCGCAGAAACTACGTCTCACCAGATCAGGGAGTAATCCAAGTCCTCGCAGAGCATGGACAGTTGTCTGTGTAGGTTTAGTCTTCTGCTCCCCATGCATATCTGGTACAAGCGAAACATGTATGAGAGCAAAGTTGTCGTGCCCAACTCGAAACTGGAACTGCCGCATGGCTTCAATGAAGGGAGCGGATTCTATATCCCCAACAGTTCCGCCGAGCTGAGGGTACTTGAGGCATTTTCATTCACGAAAAGCGATGGCGCGTACCTCTACAATACAAAGGTCTGGTACTTCGCCAGAATTGTCGACCGGGATTTTCGAGACACGGTCTATCCAGTTCTGGATAGCATCCGTGACATGGGGTACGATCTATCAAGTAGCCCGTTAGGCCCCCATATGTGCTGATTGCAATTACAACCTTACTTGAACCGTTTTTCCAAGATATTCGCCTCTTCTCTGCGCCAAATATCAACAGGGCAAAGTGAACCACCTGGGCACAACAGACCTCCATCTCGATCACATCCCGATAGATCTTACCAGTAGTTATGTTGTTATCTCTCGACAGTGTGACATCCAGGTAGCGTTCGTAGTTGCCCAAATCCAAATCTACCTCACCGCCGTCATTCAAAACATATACCTCACCTAGTGAGGGTACTCAGGACACAGAGAGAAAAAACGCCATCTGTCACGATCTCACCGTGCTCGGTGGGTCGCATGGTACCAGCATCTATGTTCATGTAAGGGTCGATCTTGATGGCTGTGACCCTAAGGCCGGCCGTTTTCAAGAGCAGGCCGGTCGAAGAGGCTACACGTCGGACGACATGAACAGGGATTTATGGGCACGAAAGACGTTGCATCGCACCAATAATGCCCTTGCCGATCCCACTGACCACGCCTCCAGAAACGAGGATGAACTTGGTCATTACCGGAGGAGGAAAAAAAGCGAAGACTCGGAAGAGACCAAGACCATTTTCAACCTGACATTTATGTAAGCGAAAACAATCGTATTCAAAGAAAGCTTAGTCAGCTTAGAACGCGCCACCACATGACTCCTTCCTGATCCGAGACTGCCCATCCTTGCCTGAAATTCTACGGGTTCCCGTTCCAACAACACGACTTGTTTCCAACGCAACGTTGTCATGGACATATATCCCCGTCGTCACCACGGTGAGGTCAACAGCGTCAGGAAAATGCGGAGAGATCAACTTGAGCTGGCATATCACCGCCCAGGATAGCAACGATCAAATTCTGGGCAGCGTGTGTCGCCATATGTTTCCGTGTCTCCAGCGTTGCACTCGCAATGTGCGGAACGATAACGCATCTGCAACGTTCCGGGGAATGAGCCTAGTAAGTATAGACCATCAAGCATCGCGGCTCACTTTGGCTCCGTGACCAACGGGTGACCTTTCGGCACATTTGGTTCACCCTCCACAACATCAAGCCCTGCACTCCAGATCCATCCCTCTCGGAGTGCCTTCGCGAGCGCGTCGGAATCCACCAACGTCCCTCTGCTCGCGTTCACGAGAACGCTGGTCTTCTTCATTTTCCTTAACAACTCCTCGTTGACAACGTGATAAGTCCCGGAGCCGCCGGGTGCGAGAACAATCAGAACATCACTTTCGCGAGCCAGTTCTTCTAGGTCCACCTTTGAGACTGCCTTTAAGTTATACTTTCTTTGCAATTCTGTGTCGCGCTGTAGGTTCGGTGGGGAAGAGGGATTCGACGAATACAGGCAATGCGTGATGCCGAATGGCACGAGTCGTGACAAGGTTGCTTGGGCGATTCGACCAAATCCGATGAAACCGACTTTACGCGTTGGAGAAAGCACTGTGGTGCTTAGCTGTGGTCCGCAAAGGCCGAAAGGAGCCCACGAGAAGTTTGGCCACTGTGAAGGTCATCGGTATGTCTTGAACGCATGGTCACTCGAATTCGACCACATACCCCTCCATTTTGCACAAGGGTGTATCCTACTCCACCATTTCTTCCTGCCATCAGTACCAGCATCACGGTTAGATCGGCAACTACAAGAACAGTTCAAAGGCGCACAGTTGCACAGGTGGACCTAACTTGCCTGCATCAGTCAGAACGTCAGGGGTATAACCGACCTTGAGTCCTCTTTTCGCAACTGCTTTAAGGTCAACATGCTCTGTAAAGTTCATGCGCCAGAGTGGGATAAAGAATCGTGTTATGACGAAACGACAATCAATCTCACCATAACCAACAGACATTGTCGACACGACCTGGAGAGAAGATCCAGCTATAAGCCGCGAGTTCGTCAGACTCAGATCCCCCCGGAGTGGGTATTTTGAACTGACCCTTGTCCAAGAGTTCCAAGTCAACCTGAGGACGAAGTCGAGCTTGTACGAGGGGTCATTCCGCGAAGGACATACCTTGTCTGTCAGCATGACGATTACCCCGGATGCACCGGGAATATTCTCCAAAAGCCATTTCCTATCGCACGCATGGTCTTCTGGCCAGACAATCAACTAATCACTGCTGTGTTGGACCAGCCCAATTAAATAGCATAGCAAGGTGTGCAAACATACCTCTAGTTCGTGCCTACTCTCCAATAGTAGCATTACATCGGGTCCAAGGTTGCGGCAGACGACGACCTTGTGACGTGGACTGCTGAGATGAGAGACGATCGAGGTTAGTCGCGCGGTTGGAGAATGGTTGGAAGCGAATAACCCAGATTGCGCCATCGTTTCCAGTGGTACTACCGTCTATCGAAGTAGCCAGGTATATGGTATACGTTGCACCAGTAATGAATTAGAGGGATCTTGGTGCTATCATGGTACCTGTGGTGAGAATCAGTCGGACCGACGGCTTCGCGGGGCCGGAGGCAGACCGGGTCCACCACGAATTCAGTGGTATGACAATATTGACGTCCATGACCGCGTCTGCATTGGGTGAATCCCAGACTGTTCAACTCCGATACTACCTGCAGATCTCCACACTCCACTCCGAATCTGCTTTGCGCCAGAGCTGAACGCGACCGTCCGAGTCATTTCCGGCTGACGAGATCAAGTACAATATCCACCATTACGCTGGCACAGATAAAATACAAGCCACAAGATATCGCACTTAAATATGAGTCAACCTGGTGATACAGTATTGCTTGAGCTCCCGCTCGCGCTCTTCGTGTCTGTTATGAGCGCAGAGTCGGCATCATGGGGCAAACCAGATAGGGTAGGAAAATCGTAGGAATCACCAAGCATCTCCACCACAATCTCACCGTCCGTCGCACCCTGGCGCCAGTGAACACGGCTCAACTCCGCATGATTGAGCAGCCACCTGGGGTCAACGTGCGCGGTTGCAGCCAACGACTTGATACTGAGCATTGCGCGGCACACCGAAACAACCGTCAACGCGACAAAGGTAATGCTGAGTTGGAAAATAATTTGAGCCAGTGGTGTGTTCTTTGAGAAATCGAACGTACCCCCCACGTAGCGCGGCACTATACACCTTTTTGATTGAGAACGGTTACTTCAAGTCCTGCATAGCTCAAGAAAATGACCACTTGCCGGAATTTGAGAAGTTTGAGTCATCCTGAGTCCAATCATGTTGAACAGAAGCGATCCTAACACCCATTACTTTACGATTCGTGTCGGAGAGACGATGTCTTACCTAATGCACATGCATACATCCCCATTCCTCTGCATGGTCTGAGTGCTGGGACAGAAATCATGGTCAAGTTCACTTACTCCTTCAAGAACCGCCAAAGAAGAGTGTCTCTTTGCAAGTATTTGGGACTCGTCACGAATCGATAGACTTGAAGCGCATATAAAAAGCTGTGGAGCAACAGTGACGGGAGATATAACCACGCTATCACTGGTGTGCGGACAGCTTCCGCGCCCTGTATCGTGGCTCGGACATAGGGCCACAAAAGGCCTGCAAGCAGCGAAGCGGCCAAGATAGCGGTTAGATAAGCCATGATAGTAAGGCTCCTGATAATTGGGCGATGAGCGAACATGCACCACACGCGTGTCGTGATAGCAGCTAAATAGTTCGCGCTTAAAATCAGAGCCAGGTGCCACAAAAAAGGAGTTAACGCGCCTTGACAAAAAGCCATAACGGCGATTTCAACGCCATAAAGCAAGAAAGTCATCAGAAGGGGACTGAGAATGTGATCAGCAGATGGAGACTCTGTACATGCTGACGCTTACGACTAAGTGGAGAAGGTATAGTCAGTGTGAGTCTAGCATTATACTAAGGGAGGCTACCAACTAAGATATTGGTCCAGCTGCCTACCACTTGGCAGTCAGCGAACCTCTCATGCTTGGACAGTCATTGTCTCACTCAGGATCAGAATTCTGGGGAAACAGGTTGTTGTCAGCAAACCATCGTCAACCGACGCGGAACTTGCTTACACTACTTGCATGAAACCCGAGTATCGTATCTGGTGGTAT
>JBBPNY010000363.1:0-20952 GCA_038091165.1 Rubroboletus pulcherrimus
ATAGCGACACACCAGCTTCTCGTGCCCGGTCAAGTATTTCCGTCACCAGCTCGGCGTCTCCGTGCACGATCGCCTCATGCAACACGGTGCCAAACGTGACCCCGTCCGGCCGCAATCCCTGATCGACCATCCGGTACACCAGTTGACACGCCGCCCTCGGTGATTGGCGTGCCACGGCAGAAAGCGCAATATTGATGTCGTGTCGGTCTGGCATCTCCCGCCGCCCAATCAACACTCGCAACGGACGAAACCCCTCGCTCATCTCCCCGAGCATGAAATATCCCCGCGCAAGCGCGCTCAGGTCAAAGTGATTTGCTTCCTCCAGCGGTAGTATCGACTCCCGAAATGCCCCCAGAACTCGACGGGCAAACCGGTAGTAACGGGTCCCCCTCGTTTCATCCAGGTCCGAACACCCTTCGTCCACACAAGGCTCCCGAACCATCTTCCTCTCCAGTTTCGCCCGTGTCCACGAGTCACGCCGAGTGAATAGACTAACCACCCGGAGCATCGTTGCTGCGTTCCCAACCACGAACTCGTGTCCATAACCCACCGAGTATCTCTCCCAAAGCGCACGCGCTTCCGTCGCGAACCCCAGGCTGGCAGCCAGGGCGATGAATCGACCTCGATCATAACGGGGTACGGGCTCCGACGTGTCAACAACTTGTTTAGCCAGAGAACGTGCGAGATGCACGTCATGTTTTTGTCTGGCGAAATATGCCATTAACCACGTTAACGTCGCGCCTTGGGGTGACGGGTAACTCCTCATCGCTTTGACTCGACGAGACTGGGTGTGACTGTAGAACACGTGGGCGGATTCGCAATCACCCACACGCAATGCCCGGCTGTAGAAGAGATGGACAGTTTTGGCGGGAATCGTTATACCACAGCGAGGATCCACGAGATGGCACATGAGCCAAGCACATGCTTTGAACTGCGCGAGAGAACATTTCTCGAGAGAAGCATGCAGTAGTTCTAGCGCAAGGGGTTCTAAATCCTGTTTGAGCGAATCTTGCGACTTCATGATCGACGCAATGAACCCTACGCCACGATAATGCCAGTCCCAATGCAGACAAGCACGCGCCAATGTACATCTCACAATTACTGCGAAATCATGCGCGAGCGGAGATGGGACCTCGGCCAGGAATGCTTCGGCAGGTATATGACCACCATCAAAGAGGGTCTGGAAAAGTTCAAAAGCTTGGTGATATCGCTTCAGCGATACAAACTTGTCGATTAACGCGTATGCGAGGGAAGTGGCTTCAGGAGGTCGGTAAGATACAGCTTTTGCTCCCGTAGGCGGCTGGAGCGATGCGAGGTGTTTCAGGAAAGGACCAAGGACAAAATTTATTAAGGATTGGTCAAGCGTGTCCGAAGTTGTATCATCTATGATGGTTTTCATTACGTGCAATGCTGCTGGTGCGGGCAAGACAAAGAGTCGATCTTGGCGACGGATGATTGTGAGTAGGGATAGTGTCGTCTGTGTGTCCAATAGACTGGAATATCGGCGAGGGACGCAGAGGAGGGACACAGCTACCTCGGCACGCTGCTGTTCGTGAAGGAGATGGTCGTCCAGTACGTCTGCTGTAAGACTAGCCACGATATCCTGAGATCCATACTTGACAGCTCCTTCTGCGAGGCGGCAAAGAACGTCGGTTGGCAGAGAGGCAGATAATGTGGGATCTTTGGCGCGTAATTCTGCGTAGGCATCAAAAGGGCCATGCTTGGTTTTCTCAGACATGGCCTGCTTCGCCACCAGTTTAGAATCTTTTGCCGTCTTTGGCACCGAGTAACGCGATACACGCAACACTCTCTCCAACAGGGCTGCTCTTGGATCTGGGGGCAGGTCATCGGGTCTAATGGCGGATGGCTGTACCGCCACTTTCGGGAAACTCTCGCGAGTGACAAGATTGGCATGGCTGTATCTGAGGTTAAGAGATGTTCTATCACGGACATGAGCTTGGACGAGTCGTTGGGCGGAAGCTGGGTTGGAGGTATGCGCTCGGAGGATACGGCGACAAAGTAACATATGTTAGCTAGACAGAACATGAGGTCAATTGTAATATTTTCTGCAGTACACAAGACTGCTCACCGCATGCCGCATATGTAGCCGGTTCTTGACGGGGAAGTCTCGACACCCTGAATAAACGCGACCAAGACTTGCGCCCTTTGGTCTTTTTTGCGGATGAAAATTTGGGGAAGCGAAACGTAGCTATGACAAACAAGGACAAATACATGTAGTAGTACGCCACTCTCTCCAAAGATACTGACAGAAGCCTTTACAAACTATAGCCGGCAGACCCAGACATCCCCCGATCCTCAGTCTTTATGACGTTGGTCAGATTATCCTTCAATATTTATCGTTACAGCACACCTTGCCATAGGACTGCTCTGGCTCAATGATGTTCGCTCGGTCCTCAGGAGGTTTCCTCTTTCGGACGACCGCACGTGGCCCCATGTAAGCTGGTAGAGTGTAGCATGTTCACTATCGCCTTCTGCTGCAATGGGTGCCAGCCAGTCGACAAGCTCACAAGCCCAGACATCTCATGCCCTTCATGTCTTGCGAGTCACCCCGTCTTCCCCAGCATCTCAGACATCCATTGAACCCTTCTTCGACTTCATCGTCGGTTACAACGACATAGATTCCTTCTCTGCTGGGACAGAACTTCACGCAACTGAGCTCGAGCGAATCGTCGAGGAACACGAAGGAAGAGCTCTAAACCTCCTCGTATGGAGCAGCAAGACGCGTGAAACACGAGGTTTGTCGCCTTCTTCACTTGCCACTTGCAAATCTTCGACATCCATCGCGCTTTTCCTGACAGCGGTTCCTATCGTGCCCTCTCGTGGATGGGCACTCGCACAACAGGCGACTCTTCCGCTGGAAGACTCTGGTACCTCATCACAACCCTCCCTGCTTGGTCTTAGTATGCGCATGTGCGAATTCGAGTCCGCGACTGACAACGTATGGCACGTGCTCGAAGTGATGGAGGGAAGCCCTGCTGAGAGTGCCGGTCTGGTTCCGTATGGCGACTGGATAATCGGTTGGTCCGGTGGTGTCCTGAGCGCTGAAAACGATTTCTATGATGTGGTAGAAGCCGTATGGTGTCCTCTACCAGTCTGGCCGCGCATCTTTCTGACCTGCACCAATCCAGCACGTAGATAAACCCTTACGGGTCTATGTTTACTCCTATGATTTCGAGTATGCTTCCTGGACATCGACTTGCTTATCCGACACTCACGACACGTTTGTTTAGCAACCTTCGAGAGGTCGTCCTTGTTCCGAACCGCCATTGGGGTGGGGAAGGACTCCTTGGATGTGTTTTCGGGTGTGTTCCCATTCATCATTTCATGACGGCCAAAGAAGAAGTAAAACTTTTGTTTAGATTCGGCTACCTCCATCGTATCCCATCTCAGCCAACAGATCGCAAAACACTGGGTGCATTACACGAACACGCCAACCTCGACGATCAACAACTCTTCGTTCCTGCTGATGTCTCCCTAAACACGGCTCCCTCTGGTTCTGCGTCGGGTGACCACGGTCACCTCCCACGTCATCCATCGCCGACAGTTGCACATCCCCATCCCACCCGCGCCAGGGAGGCGACCCGTCGGACCACTGACCACACACTTGAACGCGACACTCCATCTACTTCACGTCCCGGCACGCCAAGACGTTCGATCCAGACACCAAGGCCCTCTTCTCAGCCGTCCGGTACAAGCCGCTCTTTCGGCTCTTTCGGCTCTTTCCTCAACGGTGATTCGTCACCTCAATCATAATTGCGTTCGCACACTCAAAGGGTCTACCACATGTCAACGGACAGGAGCGACATCAGGTCTGAATTCGATTGCAGGCCCCGAGCAGCGGCAGCAGCAGCAGCTCAATATAAACAAGGCTTCACGGACAATAGGACACGGAGATGAAGGGGGTGACGAAGGCGACGTTTCTGATGGCAATGGCAGCGTTTCAGGGACGGACTTTGGCAGTCTTACAAGCGTTGAATAACTCCAGTTTTGAGTGGAGTAGATGTTCCTCTCGATGTTCCTCACATCAATTGAACATGTTACGGAGATGATATCCTTGCGGTGTGAAAGAAATACATATTTCAAGGCTATGTCCTATATGCAAGTTTATACATGACAGTCCAGATATCTTACGTGAATGGATCTCCGTTATATATATACATCGTGCGACAGCAGTTAGGTCTCGGGCGATTCTGCATCGGCCAACGCCCCAGTGCGTGGATTGAACTCCAGATGAAGGGCAATGGAAGGCCACACTGAACGATGCCCGCCATGAGCGCCGAATTGTGCAGTTAAGCAAAAGCCACGGACCTTCTTCAAAGCCTGGGTGCCGTCCGTTGCGAATCTGACGCCACACATTGCGCATGGCGTCCGACGCTCGAATGTCGCTCCAGCGTTCCAAAAAGTAGTTCACCTGCACCTTTCTCACCTCGGCAAAAGTAGCAGAGAAAGGAGAGAACACCTCGAATGGAATATTCTCCACAGTGAGAGACTTTTGAATGTGCTAACCAGATTGGTTAGAGCTTGGTACATGGATGAGTGGCATCTCCTACCTGGTATGCCCTTTCTCTCAGCTCCAGGAGACCAAGCTCTACGGACTCAGAGACTGGGTCACGAAATATATTGCGATTCACTTACTGTCTGCCAAACGATATACTGCTTTCGCAGAGCAGGGTGCAGGCCGCCCCGGTCGACATTGTTGCCACCTCTTGATCCACTCTCGCCTTGACGTAGGGTTGTCAGTGTGCGTAAGAGCTTTCGGACCGTCATTTAAACTCGACTGGCTGTCGGACGGTGTTGCTGTAGCTGTTATCGCTGTCATCCTCCTCGATGATGCGGCAGCCGTAAAGGACGACGACAGTGGAGCAAAAACGACAACATCTGTGTATATCTGTGACGGCTGGTGAGTGAAAATCAAGAATTTGTCCAAGTGATCGTCGCACATAGTAAAGAACAGCTTTGTATGTCGCATAAGCAACATCGCCTACGATAACCCGCATCTTCTTGGGTCCGGGAACAGCTGGTGTCTCCCGGAGTAAATAGACACGATTCGAACAATCTGGGTCTGTCATGATGGAGACATCTTTGCTTCTTGGGGAAGAAGGGTGAGAGAGCTTCGGCCTAACGTTGCGGGCCTCGTCTCCTTCGGCAACAATCGTGGGTAGAACGTTGTTTTCTGTGTTTTCTGTCTCTTCAGGGTGCTTGATAACACTATCTTCAACCACGGGTGCTTCACCCGTGGTGTGAGAAATGCTAGTCTCCGGAACGTCAGTCTCGATAGTACCGTCGAAACTAACTTCGTCAGGGGAATCTGACATGAGATCGTCCTCTTCATCGTCCGAGTCTTCGAATTGGCGAAATAAGTAAGTAGAATCGGATGCAGTATCTCCTTCATCATGGTCCGGCTGGAGATGACCCATAGTAACATCCATAGAGGCTTCCACAAAGCCGGAGCCGAACACTAGGAAATAATGAGTACCCCTGACGAGATGGGAAAGTAGAGCGGTTTACTGGATTGAAAGTAATCAGCACGCTGGAGTAATTTCCTGTTGGCGTATATAACCCGTTTCTCCTTGGGTCTACTTCTCTTCGGGACCACAAACTCGACGTCGGAGTAGAGAGGATCGTCGAGGAGTGCACCAACACAGTCTAAATAGCTCTTCGGGACGAGTTGTGTGGGATTGGGTGGAGGTTGTATTGGAGGCTGGGGAGAAGATGTGATGGTGCAGATAATCAAGAACGCATCCGATTCCTTGACTGGAGTAGAGTGATAATAGACATGATCTCGCCTAGCAAACTGGGCCCTGTGAAGAATTTAAGAGGCGGGAAGGTCGGAATTTGATCGGCATCATACCATCCCCAGTTTGCGGTCTGTAAAGATGGGTGAGGGAGGTGAGTGCAACAAAAAGACACGACAAACTTTCGAAGAAAATGAATGATTGTGTGCTTCCTTGATGTTGAAGAGTACTGTTTTCCCTAAGCTGAAGGAGTAGCAGCAAGTCAGTATTAGTAAAATGGGGCAGTTGTGGTATGGCTTGCCTTCGCAGTTCGAAACTGAACTTGAAGACACCTTCCCGGACCCATCTGCGTTAACAGAGGTGGATAAGATGCGCGGATAATAGGTGCAGAGACATACCTTCCGTCTACGGCGTTGTCCTTTTCCTCTGCGGTTGGCTGGGATGTGTCAATGGACACTGGACGGTGATGGAGCAAGTACCACCGACCTCACAAGAGAGGTATAAGCTAACGAAACCTCCGCCTTCCGTTCCCGAGTTTGCATAAAACAAGATCTGAGAGTTGTGAATACTGGGGTCAAGTGGACGGCAGGGCGAGACCAGCGCACCTGCCATTGTCCACCCCCGAATTTGACCGACTTTGTCGCTTTCGACTTGGACTCTCCTTTGCTGTGCGTGCGTTTGTGAGTGTGACAGCCACGTTTGGGAAGACGCTGGGCGACTACCTTGCATCGAACAAGGATTTGAGTCCTCGGAGTGTCCACTCGAAGGTGATTGTTGAGCTTTCGTGAGCGTCCTGAGGCTTTTCCATGACTCCTGACCTCGAATTTAGATAGGTCGCCGTCACTATGCCATACAGTACCACCAGCTGCAGGGCATAGGACGAGTTTCTGTACAAGGTAGTAATAGCCCCTGTGCACGCCGTTGACAGGGATCACGTGTCGCTTGTCGTTGCCAGACGTGTGAGCCGGTGCCAGTGCTCTGCCAGTTGCTCATATACACAACTCACGCCTTCAGGCGCTGGCGGGACAAAGCAACGTCGCTACGACGACTGCCACTGCCATTACCGGCCTACAAGCTAGCGCCAGCCCAAGAATAACTCCTCTTTTCTCCCTCGCATCGTGACATCGTCTGCCACCTTCATCATTCTTCCACCTTCCTTTCCCCTGGTGTAGATGTCGACCGAGGACCACTTCACGGTTCGAATCACAGGTACGCCCATCACCTCACGCTTGCTGTGCACCTCCCAACATCTCCCCCAGTTCTCGCCGCCAACTCCCTCGTCAAACGAGAGGTGTTCAGTCTTCCAGACCCCTTTGCTGTTGTTTCTGTCGACGGTGATCAGACATACACCACAAACGTAGTCAGGCGTACCCTTTCTCCAGCGTGGAATCAGCATTTTGATATGTCAGTCTTCCTTTCCGTTGGAGTGCACCGTCCTCACTATTGGTGCACGCAGCACTGTCCGGCATTCATCTACTATAGTCATCCAGATCTTTGACCAAAAGAGATTTAGAAAGAGAGATCAAGGCTTCCTTGGTCTCGTCAAGTTGGGCGGAGAAGAAGTCCTTGCCTTCTCTGTAAACGGACACGGTAACTTCCTCCTCCCGTCCTCATTCCTCTTCTCACCATCAACCCCACCAGGACTCATCAGCAGAGATCTCACCCAGTCCTCAAGTGGTGCCCAAGTCTACGGCAAACTCCTCTTTTCACTCTCTCTACCCCATATCGGAGGATCACGGGTCCGTGCTGAACAAGCGCTCGGCGCCCTTCCCGCGCTACAGCTTTCAGACGCAGCGTCTTCGACATTGCGTTCACGTAGGAGCACCCCTTCCCTTCGACCAGAATCATCACCACATAGCCCTCAGTATTCATCCATGTCTTCCTTCACTCCTCTTGAGGGCCCTCCAACTTCAGCCTCCACCCGGCCCCGCACTGCCGGCGATCCAACTCTCTCTCCTGTCTCACAAACATCTCACCCACTCAGACATCAGTCAAGTACTCCCAGCGGGCTTGGCGTGTCACCTGCCGACAGTGCAACCAACTTGGGTTCGATTCATCGGGATGAGGTCGGCCCTCTCCCGCATGGCTGGGAACGTCGATTCGATGCAAATGGAAGAGCATACTATGTTGATCACAATACCCGTTCTACCACGTGGCAACGTCCTGTTCCCGCATCAGAGACTCCATCGCAGCGTCCACCGTCGTCATCCCGATCACAATCCCACCCGCCACAACCTCCCGGTTCCAGTGGGATTTATGCCGATGTCCCGTTACCAGAAGGATGGGAGGAACGTCGCACTCCTGAAGGCAGGCCATACTTCGTGGATCATCACACAAGGTCGACCACATGGAGCGATCCGCGATCATCCCAAGTCACCCTTGCCGCTGCTTCCGCCTCTGCTAATGCCAGTGCCAACCTCGGCCCACTTCCATCTGGATGGGAAATGCGGTTGACCTCCACAAGCCGTGTTTACTTCGTCGACCATAACACTCGCACAACGACATGGGATGATCCGCGTTTGCCGAGCAACCTAGATTCGAGTGCCCCCCAGTATAAGCGAGACTATAGACGAAAGGTGATTTACTTCCGGAGCCAGCCTTCTATGAGAACGAAGGAGGGCAAATGTGAATTCAAGGTGCGGCGAAGTCGGGTCCTGGAAGACAGTTTTGCTGCGGTCATGAAGTTGCGTGGCGATGACATGAAGAGGAGGTTGGTCATTAGGTTCGAGGGCGAAGATGGTCTGGATTATGGAGGAGTCTCCAGGTATGACGAAAGGTATATTCCTGGCCCACCACTGATTTTCCCCCTAGGGAATGGTTCTTCCTGATTTCCCATGAGATATTCGATCCGTCGTATGGGCTCTTCCAATACTCTGCACACGACAATTATACACTTCAACTCAATTGGATGTCTGGGATTAACCCTGAGCATTTGACTTACTTCAAGTTCATTGGCAGGATTATGGGATTGGCGATATTCCATAGACGGTTCTTAGACGCTTACTTCGTTACAAGCTTCTACAAGATGATCCTGGGCAAAAAAACGTCTCTTTCGGACTTGGAGGCCGTTGATGCAGATCTGCACAGGAGTTTAGTATGGATGCTGTAAGGGCCGTTCTCTATCCCCAGTGGAGCTGGCTAACCGCCATCATCTGAATCTTAGGAAGAACGACACTACTGATGTTCTCGACGAGACTTTTGCAGTTACCGAGGACCGCTTCGGAGAAATCATTGAAGTAGAGCTCAAGCCTGGCGGAGCCCATATCGCCGTCACCGAAGAGAACAAAAAGGAGTATGTCGAAGCTGTCGTTGAGTACCGCACCAAGACAAGGATAAAGGAACAAACAACCGCATTCCAAGAAGGATTTAGGGAGCTCATTCCTTCGGAATTGATTGACGTGTTTGATGAACGGGAGTTGGAGCTATTGATCGGCGGCATGTCCGAGATTGACACGTACGTTTCTTGATGGAGTGGCAAAAAAGCCGAGACGACTGATTTGACTGGTCGCAGGGATGATTGGATCTCGTACACCGACTACCGCGGCTACGAGAAGACAGACCAGGTCATCGAGTGGTTTTGGCAATGCATTCGGAGTTGGCCGACTGAGCGCAAAGCTCGTTTGCTGCAGTTTGCAACTGGGACTTCACGGGTTCCCGTCAACGGTTTCAAGGATCTGCAAGGATCAGACGGGCCCAGGAGATTCACGATCGACAAGTCCGGAGATCCTTCACAACTGCCACGGAGCCACACATGCTTCAATAGGATCGAGCTCCCCCCTTACGAAGATTATGAGAGTTTGGAAAGGAAACTAACGTATGCCATTGAGTACGTCGAATCTCGTTGCCCGCGCAAGGATTGTATACTAATTCTCGAACCAGGGAAACGGAAGGTTTCGGAGTAGAGTAACGGACTATTCTTCGTTCTTGATCACGCGAATTTCACTGGCTGTAGGCTGCGGCGGTGTATCTATATCGTGCTAACCCTTGGATGGGCCTTGGCTATTCATTTAGTGGACAGTACATCTAAGATTGTCACAGGTGGTCATGCGATGTACCGATGTAATCAAACTTATCCATGCGACAAATGTACTATAATTCGCACACTTGGACCTGCAATCGGTGGATCCATTCACGGTGTTCCCTGGCGAGAGGACACGGTCCCGTACGAAGGTACCATGCGAGCAGAAGATGGATTCCAGTTAGTACGTCGTCGAGTCTGCATCATGGTGTTGTTGTATCTGAGTGCAGCCCCACCCTGCAGACTCATTTCACCGAGCGAAATGCATATCTTAGTGACCCAGTGCTGCCCAGTCTACTCAAGAGGCTTTTGCCTTCAAAGTGCGACAACTCCGGTGACTAAGCTTTCGCTCATGGACATTCCACTGGCAGGATAGCAAACGAGATTGAACCCGACCTCGTGCGTCTTGGCACGGAAGTGATCACCAGTGAGTGTGGTTTTTCCCCTCGATACTTCAATGGGCCAAATCCTGACTTGTGTTGAAAGGCATTCGTGCTATCAGCGAACGCGCCACCCCTCCACGCCTGACCCAGTACAACCACTGGGGGCAACGGATTGACCAGCTTGACACCTCGGAAGCATGGAAGGAGCTGAAAGGCGTGTTCTTCAAGGAAGGCATCCCCGGCATCTTTTACGAGCGAAAGTACGGCGAGTTTAGCAGGACATATGGATTCGCCAAGTTGCATATGCTCGTCGGGGATTCCCATGTGGTGAGCCGAGTTCGTCTTTGTTGCGCAGTCGGTCGGACTTCAAGATCGGGCACTTTTCAGGTAGGATGCCCGATATCTATGACAGATGGGTGCGCCAGGAGTGAGGTCGATCTCGAGTTGATATCGTTAATGCACTGATGACATACAAGCCCTTGAGCTCGTCGGGACCCCGGAGATGAAGACCAAGTTATTCCCTCGTCTTACAAGGTACGCACGTTGACCAAGGAGCACGAACGAATTTCTTACTTGTCCACAGTCGTGATCCATCCGTTGCCTTTACATCAGGACAATGGATGACCGAGGCATGTGCACCCCCCCCTCTCATATTGCAGCGCATTTCACATGTGATCTTTAGCGACCAGGCGGGTCAGATATATCCCTCACTGAAACAATCGCTATTCAAACTGAACATTCCGGGGATCCAATGTGGCCAGCATACCAATTGGATGGGTTCAAATGGTTCTCGAGTGCTACTGACAGCAATGTATCTGTCGCACTGGCGCGCACAGGGGACATCCAAGATGGTTCGCGTTCGCTCTCCCTTTTCTTAGTTCCCCTTCGCATGCCGCTCGTCCTGCAGCCCGGAGAACCTTCCCTGTCTCCGATTAGCAATGGCATCTACACTCACAGACTAAAGAACAAGATTGGGACGCACATAGTACCTACAGCCGAGCTCACTTTGAAATCGACGACTGCTTACCTCCTTGGCTCACTCAATCATGGTGTCAAGAATATCCTTCCTGTTCTCTATATCACCCGTATCCATAGTGCAATTTCTGGAACGGGCCACCTGCGCAAATGTCTCGAGATTGCCATTGCCTACTCAAAAGTCAGGAGAATCTCGGGTGGTAAGGAACTGCTCGAAGAGAATGCGATGCACGTAGCGCAGTTAGCCTCCATCAGTCTCGTCTATCGTGCCCTGACCCACCTTGTCTTTGGCACGATTTTGTTCATGGGGAAAGTGGAGGCCAATGTCGCGAGCAAGGATGATGAATCATTGCTGAGGATTTTGACCGCCGTAGTCAAAGCGTTTACTGCAGAGAAGGCGGCTTCGGCTATGGAGGAGAGCATGACAACTCTAGGAGGAATGGGTTACATGGAAGAGGTGGGCATCGGTAGGTTAGTACCATTATCATGGCGGTAGTTAATCTGCACTCAAATTGTACATGGACAGGTCTATCCGCGATGCTCTAGTGGAGAAGATCTGGGAAGGCACAACTTCCGTGCTCGCCTTGGATCTTTTGCGTAGTGCCAACGACCCAACCACTTTTGCAGCGTTCATGAATGTCAGTCCGTCTTTCTGCTCGGCTGCAAATGCTCGAGAACTGAATTTGGGTCGAAAAGTGGGGAACTAAGATCCTCGATTCCTGCTCACCAGAATTCGGGAGCAAAGTGGGGGCACCGCTGGAAGCTGTCAGAGCTGCTTTCCAAACGATAGATGAAATCTACGGTCGTCCCACGAGGATCTCACCTCTACTGCCCCGACCTGGTCTGATGTTAGTGGGTTACGCTGCGTCGGCGGCAATGCTTCTTGAACATGCAGTGTGGTCACACAACACGAAGACATCCGATCGGGACATGGATGCCGAGGTATTTGTACGTTGGGTGAATGAAGGTGGTTTGTCGTCTTCGGTTCGAGAAGTGCTTGGAATGGCTACGGGACACGATGGAGAGCGTATGTCGATGAACAGCACGCTTGCGTATGGGCCCAAGCTGTAGAGTTACATTTCTTGCTTTGCAAAACACTTGCTCCACTGCATTGTTGGTTGGGGAGAAGGCAACGGCCATTACTTATTGACCTCGTGATGCTGAATTTTCCCAGGCCCTGCTGCTTTTGAGCGACTTTGTTGATACACTTCGATGTCCGTCAAGTTCCGCGTTTATGTCGTGCGACACGGCGAAACGGATTGGAACAGAACGCGGAAGCTACAGGGTCAATCGAATGTCCCACTCAACGAAACCGGGCTAAAACAATCCATGCTGGTCGGCGAAGCGCTCAAGGACGTATCGTTTGTAAGAGCATGGAGCAGTGATCTCCAAAGGGCACTAAATGTAAGAACATACCCTTACCCGTATCAAAGAACCGGTTTAGATTACTCCCCAGACCGCAGAGTGTATTCTCCAATACCAGTCCAATGTCGTTCTAGAGAAGGACGAGTCGATTCGGGAGCGCGTAAGTAAGCAAAACCACATTGCGAACTGACCCCGCTCGAGTTGTTCATCCATACGCACAGTATTATTTAGGCGATTTGCAAGGCGACATCCCGGGGTCGGACTCGGAGTCGGCACCCTCTGCAGAAACAATGCCCGAGTTTGCTGCGAGGTGTCTGGCTTGGTATACGAGTTCGGTCGAGAATTACATGTTGTCGATGGTCAAAGAAAGTGTCCCCATGGAACAGCCTCATAACATCGTCGTGGTCTCTCATGGAGGTTGGATCTTGACTCTCCTGACTACATTGCAGGCGCGCGGTGCGGTGACTTACGGCGAGGGAGTTCAAATCGGGTACTGCCTAAACACCGGTGTGTCTGTTGTCGAGTATGCCGATATACCTAGTGGAGGAGAAAGACCTCTGGTAGGAACCTTGGTTCAGTACTCGTGCGTAGAACATCTCATACGTCAGAACTTGACCCCCCTAGAGGTAAACGCTGATGTGTTGGGGGACGCATGGTGGCAACCTTGAGCAATGTGCATAGAAGTAGCCTAGCCAATAAGACATACACTTATCAATGGAAGCACCAGTCCTAGCATGAAGCAACCTTGACTTTCTTATGGGAGACGCATATCAACTTGGCGTGAGTGCCCTCACCAGATCATGCATTTCATTCCTGGCTAGATGGTCTCGAAGCCACGTACTACAACTGATCCGTCATTCCACCTGTTACAAAACCACGTTTGTGGCGTAGTTGGCTAATCTCGTACAGCCCCCGACACGGACAACAGCTCATGATGTGGAACGATGTGGCAGCTTGTGACAGAATTCAATACACAAATCAATGGTGATCGAAAAATAACCGCACCCAAGCAGCCCTCGGCCTCCCCAGCCCTTTCGAGGGGTAAACTGCAATGCCAATTCCTGTCCATCGCGAAGTACTTGTATACGCAATTCGCGCTACAATGCACCGGCTTAAACACGAATGAGTGTAGACAATCATTTGACTAGCGTACGTTTTCATTGCGGCTAACGAGATCAGCCAAAGGTTCCAAAGAGGGAGCTAAGAACGAGGCGGTCGTCAGATGACCAAACTTGATGATGAGGTCTTCGCGGCGGAGCCCCTATTTTATGCGTTCAAGTAAAAGCAACTTGGGAACAAGAGTGGGGGTGGAATGGTGCATACCGCATGGGCCGCGGGACTCCCAGGTGCGACGCCGTCTACTTTCGCAAAAGGGGACAGGCTTTCCTGCGTATGCGTGCTTGGGGTCGATGGCGCAATGGCGGGTGCAGGGGGCGAAGGGGGAAAAGGCGCGAGAGAGGGATCATAGACCTTTTGCAATGCTTTCTCGATCTCGTCCACGGTATACTTTAGATCGTTCCTCAACTCGACTATGCGAGCCCGAGCGGAGCGAATCGCGTAAATGTCCAAGTCGGCGCGCGGAAAGCCTTCGGAATCGACGAGCGGGGTTGTCATACTGCAGTTGTTTGCTCTGAGCATGGAGAGCTGGAGATTGATCTCTGCCTCGATACCATCTTTGACGTGAACCAGTGCGCGGGCATGCTCTCTTGGACTCTCTGCGGAAGGCATAGACAGCAAACGAACACAACAAGTCAAGTACATAACATCGTACAACAAGAGGACTGCAGTACAAGATACAAAGGTTACACGACAACCTATTCCTCAGTGAATCGAGACGACTTTCCCATCGACAATCTGTGCACAGTCGAGGATCTTCATCGCTTCTTTTGCGGCTTTGATACCACTCGCCATCATTGCTCCAAAGGTAGGCCCCATACGGTTCGAACCATCATGCTCCGACAATTCCATACCTGGCGATCCAGGTGTCATCGTACGATCTAGACTTTGTGATATCCACTCACCCGTCATGATAAGACCAGGAGTCACCTCACGTGTGCCATTGACGATAGCTGGCTCGGCACGATTCATGTCCAGGCCCCTCATGTTACCGAGTTCCTTCAACAAGCCTGCACTGACCAATCGCTTGGCTGAAAATGCGCCCATAGGACCATCGTGACCAGTTGCAGAGATTATTACGGGTGCGGTGATCGTATTGGGGTCCATGCAAGACTGCGTATCGTGGTTAAGTGAGACAAGCGTCCAGTTGGTTACAACTCCCGAGACGCGCTGGCGGCCCTGGAAGTCTGTGCGGATGATGAGATCTTCTACTGCGGTTGCGTTCATCATCACGACATTAGGAAGAGCCAAGACTTTGGACAAGACCGTGGACGTGAAGAGAGCAGCGTGTTTGACAACCACAAAAGCACCTTCGTCTTCGTACAGGACTCCGAGTTCCCGTAAGAAGCGATCCGCTGGCTTACGGACGATCTATGGGAATGTAAGGAATTCAAGACTACGATTGGCCGGATAATTGGATGTTCACCATTGGCGTCATCAATTGGCCGCCAAGCCAAGCACCACCACCCGGAGCAACGTTGGCTTCCAGTATGGTGATTTTGATGTCCGGTCGGCTCGTTGCAAGATGGTAAGCACAGGACAAGCCAGCACTTCCAGCACCAACGATAACCACGTCCGACACAGCTCGATCGTACATCATGTTGAAGTAGCTAAGTGCAAACGGGTAAGATGGCTACTCTTCGTACGAGGGTGGGCAGGAACCTCTGACCGTTTGATCATGGCCCTCGAAACTTGGGCCTCCTCGATTGGAGCGAAGCGATAGTTCCCTTCATAGTCCTCGCAGACATCATATTGGGTTGTCTGTACAACTGCGTCATTCTTTTTGGCAAGGTTTATGGGATAGAGGTCGACGGTGTTAGGGAGAGTTGCTGCAGGGGGGGCCATGGTGGATTTTTTTGAGTGAGGGTCTCGCTTTCGCCGCTGTGGATCGTCGTTCTTATACTCCTGGGTCATTCCTCGGACTCCCATTGTGTCACTGATCTGGAAATTTTCTCACCTGCAGATCGATAACCCCTGAGGCCTTGAGGACCAAAAGGAGCTCGAGTGTCGTGAAGGGCTCTCGAATTCCCCAACCAACGTCCGCCGATGATTCGTGTGGGGTCGTCCAATGCAACGAATAGTATGACGACGACTCCATTAGTGGACACTCACTTTTACCGACTCCCACAAATCGGCTGTCCAATCAATCGCATGGTGCAAGCTCGTACACGGTCCGAGTGTGTTGCAACCCATCCAGGATCTTGATTTGTCCACTGGAAGATGTTGGCGATGACTCGACTCGATAGGCAGAGATTGTTAGTGCAGTACGGTAAGGAGTTTCGAGGAATCATCCTCTCGGTGGGGATGGCAGATAGTCTCTCGATTTTAGTTTCCTGTCCGAACGCGCGCAATGCTGGCATAAACGTAAACTAACCTGGACCCAAGACAGTCATCACCGGTCACCGCCTTAAATGCCCCCCCTGACAACCCAGACGCCGTGCTGCCCCCATCTCCCAACCACGACGTGCTCGTCCGTACACGCCCGACATGCTGTCCCAAAATTTTATGCTCGAGCAAGACCCCCTCTCTCTTGAGCGCATCCGATCCGTCCTGGTCCGGCTCGAGGATACGATCATCTTTGATCTGATAGAGCGCGTCCAATTTGCCCACAATCCGCGGATGTACATCCCCGGCGCCTTTCCCGAACTCAAAGAACTCGGTTTCGATGGCAGCTGGCTAGAATGGTTCTTGAACGAGACCGAAACATTCCATGGTCTGTCTCCCTCTAAACATAGCCCGCCGCTCACACTCACCCCCCACACAGCCAAAGCGCGTCGATACACCAGGTATGGATTATCGGCCGACGTGTTTCGCAGCTCATGGCCGTCGTTTCTACACAGTCCGGACGAATATCCGTTTACGAGCGGTCTTCCCCCGCCCGTTCTGAAACCGCTCGCCTTTCCAAACATCCTTCATCCAAACGACATCAATGCAAATCCCTCCATACTTTCCTTTTACACGCGCACCATCGTTCCGCGCATAACGAAACGTGCTACCTTGACCCTCTCTGCATCCAGTGGCATCGTCGGCAGCGACGCACTCGAGGACGATGGCAACTATGGCAGTGCCGCCACCATCGACGTCGAGGTTCTTCAAGCCATCAGCAAGCGTGTCCATTACGGTAATCCCCCCAGCCTTTGTCATGAGAATGATGGCTGACTTTTTTTTCAGGGAAATTCGTGTCGGAGTCAAAATTCACCGCTGACCCTGCCGCATTCGTTCCTCATATTCTCAATCCAAACAGGCAAGCCCTTGATGCACTGATAACGAAACCGGAGGTGGAGCGTAAGCTACTCTTGCGTCTGCGCAAGAAGGCCACCATATATGCACAGGAATTCAATCCCGATGGCGATACTATCGCGAGTTCCCATGCGAATGGCACTGCCAAGATAGATGTAGATGGGGTCGTGGAGTTGTATGAAGATTATATTATCCCCCTTACCAAGGAAGTCGAGGTACGTCTTTGATAACACCGATCCCATGATCACATCAATCAACAGCGTTCCAAGGTCGACTACCTCTTGCATCGATTGGATGGATTGACAGCGGAAGAGATTGATCGGCTTGCTGGCCGGTGTGCATGAGACATGTCTGATGCATCTTGTAGACTTGGTTGTACCCTCTTCCGGCTCTTGTGAATGTAGACTTTCTCAAGATAAGACCTCGAGAAGCAAGATATATCAAACAAACGTGCTACAAGTACGCAATTGGTATGCAACCCAATGCGCATAAGTAAAGCAAGAAAACAAAAAGATCCTTACTAGGCCAGTGGGCACAGGTGTCACATATAGGACTGTATGTAATAAATCGGAAGGAAGGCGAGGTATCGGGTCAAAAGCACACATCGGCAAGAGATACACAAACGAAAGAAGAGCCGATAAGCAAGAACAGAAACAATTCAGGCGCAGACACTAAATATATGCTACAACCCGAGATCTGGATGGGTGCATCAACACGCATTTTCCATCAGGAGAGCACGGAGCAGCCCACCTTCGAAAAGACGCTTCGTTTCCTCAGGACCTATGGACCGGGTGGCACGTTTGGCGAGAAGCTTCTCGGTCCTGTATTTCTCATACAGAACCTCTCGCGTATGGGCCTTGAGAACCTGCCATTTCGATCAAGCGTATGAGCGTTATATCCTCGAACGGCACGGCAGCCACGTAATACGGTGCACAGACCTTCATGTGCGTTAGCAAGATAGCTGTTCGAAGCGCAGCGAAATCGCAGTGTTCAGGGTTGAGTACGTCAACAGTCCCCCATCGGAACTTCCTTGTGAACACCCCTCTGAGACTTTCTGGCGGAATAATAGATACGGTAGATTTGCGAGATACCATGGGGCTATCATGCGGCGTGGCCGCTTCGACAGGGCTCGAGGTTCCTTTTGCATCCTCGTGATTGAACGAATACTTTGAATCAGCGGTTGCCGGACGCGACCTCCGAGGTTGTGGGGAACTCAGAGGTTCTGGAGCGATGAGTGCGAACGGGAGCAAGGTGTCGAGGTTAACCCTTGTTACAGTTTGGGCTGAGAAGCGGATATTTGCGACGGTTTCTTCGTCGGTGTCGTCGGGGTACTGAGGCTCCCTTTCGTCCTGCGCGATAGACGAGAGGTCCCGACGAGATCGGGAGTGGGAGCGGGACGCGCGAGTCCCTTTCAGTCTGATCACGGTACGTGAAACTCTGTCCTCGATGTCACCAGTGGCGTCGTGGGAGTCGCCATTCTCGACGTGATGGGATGAACCATTGACCCCATTGTGCAAACCGTCCGCAACCTCCTCTTGAGAGGGTGACTCTGAATGGAGCTCCTGTCTAGGCTCCGCAGCGGAAAACACGCCAAAACCCAGACCAGCCTGTCCTAACCCTTTACGTACAGCCATCTTCACTGCGCGCAGGCTTTCGTCTGTGAGAGAATCCGCCTTGGCGATAACAGGAAGCACGTTGACACGGGCCGAGAGGCGACTGATCACACGCAGTTCGGCGCGTGACATCATAACATCACCGGAATACTCGCCGGGCTGATCGACTGCCGGAGAGAGGGAAACTGTGGTTTCGGAAACGGTCCTCTCATGCACGCGATGTGGGCGAGCAACGCTCCTTGTCAAAGTAGGATCAACCATGAAGATGCATCTGGGAACAGTCAGACGAGCGCGCCAAAAGTGTGCGTGACCGGTCTCTCTTACAGATGCACATGTTGATCCCCTCTGCTCTGCCTGACCACTTTGGATTCCTGAACAACGTTCAGTTCGAGGGTAATTCACGACAGCTCAAGCTGACAGACCTCGTTCATGGTGGCCGCATAGTGTTCGTCGATGTATTTGATAATGTCGGTAACTTGACGTTCAACGTTCAGTTCTTTCCCCGGGGTGAACTCTAGGCCTGGAGTATCAATGACCGTCAAAAGTACCCGGTCATACCGGGACTCGCATAGTTCAATACATGCAGTATTGATGGTCTGCGTGTGTTTCAGTCCACCTTTCAAGAAACGATCCAGAGCAACGCGTTGGTCCCCGGTGGCGGCGGGGGAGATGTCGGCTGTGTCGAGTAAGAGCCGCAAAAGGGATGTTTTGCCGGTGCCACGGGCACCGACAACCTGACACGCGTCTGAGCGAGGAAAACGATTGGAAGGTGAGGGAACGAACCATGAGGTTGAAGGCTGGCGCAGAACGGCTCCTGCGTTGGGTCCGACGAGTCGTAGTGCCAGCACTGGACGGACTTCTCCAATTCTCGAACGCAGAAGGGGGATGGGGCGATATATACAAAGAGAAAATTTTGCTAGGGTTCGCGTCTGGTGTCTCGGGAGGTTGACCTGAGTGAACCCGAAACGGTTTATGGAAAGGAATGGGGGCGTGGTCGAGGGAGTGGAGAGAGCTTTTGGCCGCACCTTGGTTTGGGTAAGGCTCCGGGACTGGGGGCGTTTCGCGCAAGACTGAGACATCGACGAGGTTCTCTGGCCACGGGATACCTTGGGGACTGAGCTCTGGCAGCGAGGGGGATGTTTTCAGCGGAGCAACGCTGCTTGCGCTGTTGGCTCTGGGCCGCTTCCGGAACGAAAACATGGCCGTAGTGCTCCGCGCGAGTTGGTATACAAAATGAACAAGAACGAGTGGACGGGAAAGCCGGTAAAGAACGTTCGCGACCTGCTGGATAGGACGAGATGAGATGTACAGAATTCTTTGTAGGAGAAGGCCGCTTTCAAACAACAAACAGAGAAAAGAGACTCTCGCCACCCATGAAATTAAGGGACCCCCCCTTCCAGCATGGCAACCGATCTCACATTGTCACTCAAACGCGTTTCGCTGTCTCGTCAACTTCATTTTCCAAACATACATACAGAAGATGGTCGATAGCTGTGGTCGAAAACAAAGGACAGTGAAAAGATGAGTCGCTTCTGGATCAGAGACAGAAAAGTACAGTACAAGACGGTCCGACTGCGAAAAACGAGATAACCCAAAAAACGACGATTCGACGACTTCCGAGTGATGTGAGAGCAAGCTTCCACGGAGCGAGGATGAACGAATCAATGCTTCTACAGTCCATACCTGGATGGAAGATATGACATGGGATGTACGGAGGTGATAAGGCTCGCGGGGTGGCTAGAACCTCCGGGGAAATGTGTGATACAAGTATTCCTTCAGGGTATAATGTGACCGGTGGATTCGTCCACCCTCATTCTCTTTTGGATCTGGGAAGGCTCGATGTCGTCAATTTTTCTTTTCAGGTCAACATCCATGGATTCCCCAGGCGTGTCCTCCAAAGGGGTGCCGTTCTGATAACGTACGTCGCCAACTACGGTAGAAGACGGGGGTGACTGAGTGGGAGGGGAATGTACTGAAGGGGGCACGACGTTCGGTGGGACTTTTGATGATAGAGAGGCACGTCGAGAGCCCTTTTTGTTCGTGCCGTTGTTACTGCTGTCATGGTTGTAGTTGCACGGGAGCGAACGCCGTGCACAGCTCGAACACGCCGGATGAGCACCATCACATTTGGTTTTCCGCGCTATAAACACCATGAACGCAAGCACGCTATACCGTGTCGGGTGTCTCACCTCGGCAAAAGTTGCAAGCAACTACCTTGGGCCCTGCGCTCGTGGTTTGACGGGGAATTCTTCCTGGAACGGTAGACGCACGCTTCCTTTGAGCGGCTTGTTGCTCTGACGCCGGTCTGATCGGCGGGAGCGGGGGCGCCGTCATCGTTGTCGCCGGGGAACTTTCGGGAAGCGCGAGTGTAGCGATATGCGGCAGCTCGTTATCCTTGAACAGGGGACGTCCATCCGGAGCCGGAGGTCCAGAAGGGGCGTGTTTCGGCCGGACGCCTGGCGTGATGATAGGGTGTGGTTCCCGAG
>JBBPNY010000364.1:0-20907 GCA_038091165.1 Rubroboletus pulcherrimus
GCCAGTTCTACAAAGCAGGGGTTTATATATGTTACAAGATCACGCACAGACCAAGCTATGCGTGATAGTAGACTAACCTAATGGAGGAACGCCTCATGGACACTTGCAGGCATGCCATGAGTCGATGGGATCAAAGAGGCAGCGTGGTTCCGAAAGGAAGAGGAGAACCAGTCTAATGGTACATCAAAAGGGAGCAGTAAAACTGCTAAGGTGAAACAGGGGAAGGAGGGCTGTGTAGATCTAGGAGATCAACACACAAAGGGGATAGTGGTCCGAAGTAACGGTACTATTCATCCACAGGGCGAGAAGTGAAGGCCAACGTTCTAATGTTGTGAGTAAAGCTGAATAGGAGAGAGCCAAACCATTGGTTTGTAACAAAACCCCTGCTTTGTAGAACTTGCTCCCCAGCTAGTTCTACGCAATATACTGCGTATTTTCTGGTCTGTCAGGAATCCCTCCTAAGTCTTCTGGCTACTTCAGAGTGCCAGCTACTAGCATCTTTTAAATGCTTTACCTAGGTCCAGAACCTATGGTGCAGTAGCGTTGTAACAGACATTGTCACGCATATAATACGCAAGAACCCCCCGTTCACCATCTACAGGACCGACGCCATGTTCTAACATCTGTCCTGACAGGCCGAGGACCGTGCTGGGATCATACCAAAGCCAATGCTTGATGGTCGGGATAACAAAGTTGAGCTTGGAGTAATTGCCGACTGAGATGAGGAGGTCAAGCCACTGCGGGCGGCCATTGATGTCCTTGTGAATTGGGCTGATTCGGTTCACCATTACCGATACGACACTGTAGCGGATGATCTCAATTGGCTGTGATAGGCTGCAACGTATGCAGCCCCAGCCCAGTGTGATATGATGCAACTTGGACGCCGGCGGGTGGTGTTTCAATACAGGTTGTGCTTCATAGCGTGCAGTATGTATGTATAATTGTGCCTCCCCGTAATGAGTGTACTGACTCAGTTGACAGTGACATGTTGCGAGATGATACGATTGTTGATGTTACAAACTTCGGGATCGTTGGTGACACGCCATGGTTGAAGCTTGAAGCTTGAAGTCCCATCTTGAAAGGGCTCTGCCTACCCGAGCGCTCCGAGCAGAACTGAACTCATTTCGCTGCCCGATGCGCGTAAATGGACTTGTGCTTCCCTCAGGGATGGATCATATAAATGTGTCGGCCTTACGTGAGTCCGACTCAGGGTCCCGAACATCGTCCCGGTCTTTTGGCAGACCATATAAGTTAACTGTCATGCAGCCCCCCTCCTTCCGAATAGCTCGACGGCGTGATATCATGATCCCAGTCGGAAAGCTGTTGCTCGCCGCGTTTGCCTCTGTGACCGCATTTGGGCTCTGGAAGCTCTTCCAGTTCGTATACCATCAATTCACGTCTCCCCTACGCCACCTACGCGGTCCCAAAGCAACAAGCTGGATTTATGGAAATCTGCGAGACATTTATTTTGCTGTGTGTCGCCTCCTCATGGGTCTGTCATGATGCACTTGGACTCAACTGACCCTATCGTTCTCTCTCGCTTCTAGGAGAATCCCATGCTCTATGAAGAATGGGTGAAACAGTATGGCAGCACGCTGTTAGGCAAGGGTTTGTTCTGCGTATGCTGCTAGTGTTCCAAGACCTCGCCCAGGGTGCTGATCAACGTGGTTCTCTAGAGGAACCGGCTGTTCACTATGGACACGCGGGCCATCAACCATGTCCTCACCCACAGCAGTGACTACCAAAAGCCCTTCCAGGCCAGGTACTTCTTATCCGAGTTCCTTGGCGAAGGCGAGTTACTTCCTCATGTAGTTTTCGTTCGCACATGTTGACCCAGGACTGTAGGTGTCCTTGTCGTCGAAGGTGCTCAGCATCGCCAGCAGGTTAGCATCCATTTTCTTCTTTGCTTTGTTGTCGCCCACCGATCCCCTCTCTAAACAGAGACGCATTATGGTGAGTAATTCTTGCAGATATATACCACTCGTGTGATTGACCCGACATTTAGAACCCTGCATTCGGTCCGGCACAAGTTCGGGCGCTAACCGACATCTTCCACGCAAAAGCTGTCCAAGTATGTAACCTCTTATTCCTTTCCATGTAGATTACTCACCGTGGCCAATACAGCTTTGCGATGTCTGGTCGTCTGAGATTGCCAAAGATCCTACCGAAACTACTACTGGCACCCGACTCGATGTCATGCAATGGCTGAGTAGAACGACACTTGACGTGATCGGTCTCGCAGGTGAGCTATTGACCCTTGTCCTCCGATCTGCGGCCGCAGATTACCGCTGTTAGGTTTCAACTACAATCTTGATGCCCTCAACGCGAACGAGAAACCAAACGAACTCCACGAGGCGTTTGCGATCATGATCGCGGCAAGTCGGAGACTGAGTATCCTGCCTATTTTGCAAGCATGGTTCCCGCCTCTGCGTCTTCTCGTTAGTACCAATAAATACCCATTTCGTACTACGAGCCCCCACTCATCTTCTATGTGACAGCATAACGATCGTTCACGCAAAATCCAGGTTGCAAGACGCACGATGGCACGCATCGGCAACGAACTGCTATCGGATGCCAAAGCGGCCGCTCGTGTAAATGCAACAGAGAAAGGCGAAATCGAAAAGAACAGCTTGCATGGTCGGGACTTGTTGTCGCTGTTGGTCAAGGCGAACATGGCGACCGACATCCCTGAGAGCCAGAGGCTGTCTGACGATGATGTGTTGGCACGTGCGTTTCTCCCTTCTCCCCATCCGCGGTTTGAGTATCAAGTCTGACGCGTTGTTCCGCAGAGGTCACGACGTTCTTGTTTTCCGGTCATGAAACTACAAGGTACGGTGCCATACTTTCCCACTGTCCTGAAACATTTTGGGAGTTCACGACGGTACCACAGCGTGGCGATTACCTGGGCACTGTACGCGATGACGAGCGAACCTAGAATTCAGACGAAACTCCGGGAAGAACTCCTTTCTGTTGACATGGAAACTCCATCGATGGATGAGCTCATGGCGCTTCCTTACCTCGATGCGGTCGTGAAAGAGACCCTCCGTGTTTACCCACCCTTTCCAAGCACTGTGCGCACCGCGATGAAGGACGACGTGTTGCCCGTTGAGAAGCCGTTCACGGATAAATACGGTGTGGTCCACGAATCTATCAGGTACGTCTGCGTCCTTATAGTGAATTCAATGTATATCCTCATCGCCCTGCACAGCATCAGAAAAGGCGACCCGATCTGCATTCCAATCCTGGCGATGAACCGGTCGCAGGAGTTGTGGGGACCTGATGCGCACGAGTTCAAGTACGTCGCTTTTTCATCGGTGTGGTTTACCTCGTTCACTCACGCGTCCCCACCACCGACTGTAGGCCAGAACGATGGCAAAATATCCCGGAGGCAGTCTCGGAGATTCCAGGGGTGTGGGGCCACCAACTGACGTTCCTCGGCGGCCCTAGAGCATGCATCGCATACCGGTTCTCCCTCGTTGAGTGAGTCCCACTCTCACCCCATGTGTGCGTTGATGCGGGACTAAGCACTGTGTGACATCGAACACAGAATGAAAGCGCTCCTTTTCACGCTCGTACGTGCGTTCGAATTCGAGCCTGCCGTGCCTGCCAGTGAGATTGTCGCAAAGGCGACGATCGTGCAGCGGCCTGTCTTGCGCAGTGATCCAAATTGCAAGCATCAGCTGCCGTTGTTGCTCAAGCCGTACAAGCGTAGATGAGGGTCCTGGATTCCCGGTATAGAGATGAACGGAGGTGCATCATGCATCATCCTTGATAGCTGTTGACATTTTGGGATCTGTTTAGATGATGTTTCTTGGTTCAATTCTATCATTGTGTAGTGTTATCGAGTATTGTAGTTAACTTGCGCACCCTGGCCGCCGTCTGCCAATGACTTACATGCAATAAAGACCGTAATGGATCTTTAGCCTCATTCATCGTTACTACCGAATTCCGGCTTCGAAGTTACTTACTTAAACGTTGAACGCGCAGTTGTCTAATGATGCAGCCCTATTTCCCTCATTTGTTCAAGTAATTTGCGAGTGGTTGTCACACCGTTCACTGAACGGAGCAACACCTGAACCCTTTAATTCATATGGAAGCCGAAACAGTATTGTGGTTATTAATCAAGGTCTAGTGTAAGAAAGGGATCCAACATAAACGAGTGACAACGAGTTGACGAGCGTGTAGATCAAGGTGAAGTCAAAAAGCTCTGATAGGGTTCAGCATTCTTCGGGATCGTGGTGTGAGGCACTTCACAACTGCCATTGCCTTGGATACATGCAGCGATGGCGTAGCCGGCGCTTTGACCTTCGAAGTAGGCCCCTTGTAAGAAACCTGAGGTAAAATCGCGTCAGGGATGTTTTCGAGCAGACCCGCACGACGACGCACCAAAGTACTTGACGCTCGTAGCTTCCCCAGCGAACCAGAGGTGATTGTTGACCGTCGCCTGCAAGTTTTCCGAGTGTGCCGGGACATAGGATGGTCCCCAATTCGAGTACGAGCCACGGTACAGTATGTCCGAAGCCCAGGTCGGCCTGTGAATAGCAACAGGCTCGGGCACAGTGTTGTTGGGATACATCGTTCTCAGCACTTCCATGACTTCCGATTGGACTTGGTCAAGAGTAAGCTGTTCGACATAGAGAGACCAATCTCCCTGGGACAGCATAAGAACAGTAGTGATCGCAGCTCAATATCCACTCACGGTAACCGTGACAAAGATGATGCCAGAACCCGGGAAGAATCCGACGTGATCCAAGCTCTGCCAGACCGGATACCTTCCTCTTTGTTTGGCTGCATACAATCCCATCTAATGCGACATGAATACCAAATATCGTTACAGCGTGGTAAACACTTGCCTCCGTGGGGAACCAGAAAGTTTCGTTGAATTGGAGAAAGATCTTTGTGTAGGTAGCCTGGGGCACGGTGAGCACGGAAATCCAAATCCAAAGCCCGACTGACCATTTCCATGCTGTTGATGGCCTCCATTTTCCAGTCAGGCAAGGGAGGTTGGAAGACAACATCCGTGTTTTGCAACACGCCGACACTGAACGTGCACAAAACGTGATCGGCAGTGATGGTCATACCACCGGTCGTATGCACCGTGACACTGTCCTCGCCATACTCGATGAGGCTGACGGTCTGGTTGTAAATTACCTGTTGTGGTTGTAGAAATTCCGCCGCCTCTTCCAGAACAATGTGCGCGAATCCTCTCTGGTCAAGAGACATTTGGTTGACATCGGAGAATCCTCCAGATTCCGGGACGTATGTGAAATTATTGTTCTATAAAAAGTGAGGACAAGAACGAGAATGTGCCAACGAAGGGTTTACCCAGGCAGAAGCGAGCCATGAGGTTTGCGAGGGTGACTAAGGACGAGTCAAACGATGGTTCCGAGTCTACAACATGTAACGTACCTGTGCATCTGCATCCAGCAATAATTGATTGAAGAGATTAGCAATCGCGAGCACGGAAAATAAAATATAACTTGCATTCCTGACAAATTGATCAGCCGGGTTTAGCGTACAAGGTAGTCGGTGCTTACGAAGTCAATCTGATAGTAGTCGCTGGCAACTTCCTGTGGTGTTTCGGGGCTGATACCCATGAGGCTGTATGCCGATCTCAGACTCATGTCAACATCCTCGTCTTGTAATCGCTGGCCTAGTTCACGACGATCAGGCGGCATTCGACACGGAGGCAGAACTTCAATATACCTGCGACAACGGTGGCCCGAGCAAAATTATCAACCGCATTATTGAACACGTCGGTGTAGTTATTATAACCGCTGTCGTCATAAGTAGCTGTGACTCGTGAGTACCTGACATACGTGGCAAAGTTGACACGATATACATACTGATGCTTCCGTACATGTCATTGTAGGCGGTAGTCAGATTGTGTTTGAGCGCCAGTTCCCAAATGGGATTCGTGGTGCCATCGCCTTGCTGCGTTCCCTGGACCCAGTTGGGGCCCATCTCGATGACGACTTGCCTACCCGTTTCACCAAACGCCTTGGAAATCATACGGCCACCTAACTCGGCTTTGGCGTCAAGAATGATGAAGTCGTCGATGCCTTGCTCGTGAAGCGTTCGAGCAGCAATAACGCCAGACATGCCACCACCGAGAATAAGGACCGTGGTGCGATTGGACGCGGTGGACGTCGTGTTGGCATTCTGGGCGAACACGCCTGAGAGGACGGAGAACACCCCAAGGAGAGCAACACGGGACGACACTCTGGAAAGAAACATGTCAGAAAGGACAGGAAAGGGGAGCCCTTGAGGACAAGAGCAAGTAGAATATTTGTTTAAGTAGGTCGAGATATATAAGGACAGAAAATAAAAACATAATCTCACCACGTACATCACGTAGCCGCTATAGATCGAGTTGGAAAAAACCTTGTCCGAGGTACCGGCGCGGCAACTCTAGAGTCTTTGCCGACGGACTCGGAATTTCTCTTGATGCAACTTACCCGAGTGACGAAAATCCAAGCCAATGTAGCGCTACTACCAGTGGAGGTTCGTTAAGTAACGATGGACTTCAAAAAAAAAGCTGTTTTCTCGTTCATTCCGGAGCTCAGAGTTGGCATAAGCAGGAGGGCAGCTATATTATTGGACCTACTATTAGAGTACCGAACAGGCTTTGGCAAGTTGGAATGTAGCCACTACCCCGGGCCAGGGAGCCTTGGTCCCGAGTTGCTGAACGGCGTGGCCAACTGAAAAATCAAACGGCGATCTCGAAATTCGGACATGTTGGAGACGACAATAATCCGATCCTGGATCACAATTCGCATAGAATCCAACGTGTTCTCACATTATAGAGGCGCGACCCTACGGATCTATGTAATACACCGGCAGAACACAGCACCGATGCCATCGACCCATATATCATTCTCCCAACACAGCATCGCTCAACCACTCCTCGGTTCGAAACTCACGAGAGCATACCTGGGCGATAAATGAAGCTTAGCCTACCTGAATCGATCACGCAATAGGCGCCACTTACTTGCCGCTCACCCTCCATTTCTCACCCTTGCTATCCAGCTCGTCCGCGATCTGCTGCGGAATACCGACTGTAACGTCAGCCTTGTTGGTGCGGAGGCTCAACAAGGGGAAAGCGCCTGCCAACGGGCCTGGTAATAGTTCATTCAGGTCATGCTAACGTGTCCATCGTCTGCTCAGCGCCTACCGAGTGCCGCGGTAAAGGATGTGGAGACGGGCCATTTAACATCTCCAGTGAGCCTGAATGTTCACTTGACTGAGCATCGTCCCCGTACGATAAAGGCAATCAACCGTACTTGCGATAGCTTGGATGACGACCAAACATCAATTAATCCCGCACGAACACGCAATGATCATAACACGCACTTGAGATCACCCTGGTAGTGACGCGTGAAGGGGATACGTGATCCATGAAGAACGTACATACCTTGAAAATGACAAGGTCGCTGTCATGTAGCCAATTCCAAAGTTGGCTTGCTCTCTCCTTCATGTTCCAGTAGGGCCATGGTTCAGTCCAGAACTTGGCCAGTGCTCGCCCGTCAACTTTCTCACCGTTCACCTCGTTGAGATCTGTGCTCAGAACGAAGATGCCCTGTTCAAGGTACGAACGCCACCGTGTTACCATTTGTTCCAAATGAGCAGCCGATTTGGTGCTTGGAAATAACGGCTCCGGGAAAAATGTAGGCGAGAGAAGGGATGTAATAGTGCTCTCAAAATCCGTAGGGGTGACATCGGAAACGAACCATGGGAAGAGCTTTGGGCTGGAAGAGAGGTTAGTGTTTTTGACGGCACCGTGGTTTCTACTCACTGGAAAACCACCTTCGAAAAGTAAGGGGTGAATGTCACCAGAAAATCCGCAAAGACAAAATCCGTGAACAGCTATCAAGCATATCATTGTCGACAAAAGCTATAGTCATCAGGAAAGCTGAGGTTAATACCTCGAAGCCCGCTTATCACAGTAAGCAGATCAGGCGCTTCCTCGAGTCTAGATTGCACCTACCATTGTCCAGAACAAAGTCACATTGCTTCCCTGATCCTCCCAGAGACTTGATGTATTCCCAAACCGCCTCTTGGTCGTCTCTGAGGATGTACTCCTGCCTTTCTTGCTGAGCCTGCATTCCTACTGTCTGCAGTTCCTCAATGTCCGATGGTGTCAGGTGGGTCAAGAGAGAAAGATCCTGTAACAATCATGAGTGGAATTTCCATGACAATCACAAGGGTCCATACAGTGGCATTTCCCCTACAGGGGTACACGTTCAGGCTAAAACGTCAGATGCATAGGGAAATATATGCTCGCCAAAGACACATCTGAACCATCTCTCGGAAAAGAACCAAGAGTTTATCTGGATCCGATCTCAGTCTTTCTTTCCTGGGTTCCAGCTCGTGCATCGTAGTTGCAATCTCTTTGCCCAGACGGTGAACATCATCATAACCAAAGTAATACAACACGCACGGTATATCGCGGCGCCGCTGTTCTTGAACATTTCCTCTTTTTGCGCGAAGAAGGGATCAAAGTGGCGCCATCGATGCGTCTCGCTGAAGTATGACCGAAACAGGCGGTATCTATTCCCCTTTTTTTCAGGCCTGTGAAAAGCAAACAGGGTCGACGGAGGACGCACAAGTAGCATCTGACAGAAATGGCAAGACAAGGTCAGAATGAATGAGTCCTACCGACGGGAACTCAGTGTAAACGACACACTCTGCAAAGAGCCAAGGCGCAGTAAACCACGTGTTTTGGTGGGTGGTTTCTAATTTGGCGAGTTCAGCGTTGTACACGTCGACGTCGACATCGCCGTCATTGGGAATTGGTCTGCAAAACGGGGAACAGGATAAGAAGGCTTATGAACAACCCCGATTGTGGTCATCGGATTATCTCCTCTTACTCGAGCTCCTGATCCCTTGCCATGCGGTGCTTTAAGCGACTGGCTTTCGAGATGATGTCCTTTCCCTCTTCGACCTTGTCGTCCAGCGCCTTTGCGCGCCCAAGCGCGTCCTCGCCTGACTCGGTGAGACCCTGGGACTCCATCGTCATATCATGAATCAGATGATGAACATGGCTGATGATGTTGGTGGTGATGATCGGCCAACGTTTGACTACAGTTTCATAGCTACCGAAAGCTGAGGGTGGAGATTTATGCACGAGGGGAAGGGACTCACGAGAAGCTTTGGTATTCGAACGATTGGGGGAATAATCAGCATGTGACTATGAGTTGTCCGAAACAGTGATCCGAGGCCCACCTAGACTTGTCCAGGGGATCGTAGGGGGGGTATGGAGGTTCGAACATTTCGAATGACGGTTTAATCGGGTAGTGGCCTTTAGCGGGTGTCCAGGAAGATGTAGCTATGGGAGGTGTAGCTTGACGAACGCTCACGGTCTTATCGATCTAATGATAGTGAAGGTGTGTCTTGCGGCGCGCCGCGTTTTCCCGCAACCGTCTACCGAGCTACAATATGATCTTCACCAACTTGTCTCGACTTTGGCCTCAGCCCCTTCTTTGGACAACATCTCAATTGATTACGGCGAAGGTGCAGAAAAACAACATTCCCGTCGAGACTCAGTAGGCTGCAAGGGGAAGCAGGCCCGGAAACTAGGGTCTACCTCGAAAGTGACGACGGCATGGAGAACACATGTCATTTCAATGGGCATTCAATATTCAATCATCATCTTCATCGAATACTAGATCGATGCCTCCTTCCCTCGCAGCCTCAATCACTGCCTTTTGTTTCTCGTTCAAGAATTCCAAGATCGACTCCAGAATGTCCCTTTGGCCTGGCTCATAGATGTAAGCACGTCACTCACAACGGCCAGTATGTTCTACCTATGATATAGTGCTCCAACATGGCTCTGACTGTCGGTCGAATCTCGTCGCTCTGTCGCACGTCCATCATGCCGTCCAGTTTCGCCTGAACCATGTCCGACAACACGGCTGCAGTTTCGAGATCGTCTTCGAATTCATAGTCGCTTTCCCCATTTGCGATCATGCTTCGAATTTCGGACCAGAGACCCTCGACGTTGTGCGCGTTTCTTCCAACTACCCATTTTTGCGACGTCGATGACCCACCGACTTGAAGCGTGATCGTGTCGTCTGGATTATCTGAGAGGGAAAAACCATAGCCAAGGATGAGCTCGTCGTTGGATTTAAGTCCGTAGTTGTTGAACACCTCGATCAGTTCTTCACGAGGTGTTGTTGTTTCGAAGTCGGAGTCGGATTTGGGATGTGCGACGATCGAGACTGTGTTGGAGGAGGTCGTGTCCCGGGCAGCGTCTTGACAGGAAACGATCCATGAGACGGGTTGCCCACGTTTGTGATTCAACAGATCCACACCGGGAATGAGCACAGGATGGGTCGATGGAGTGGCGACGAGCGAGGGTTTGGAGGAGAGGATGGAGGAAGGGAATGCGCGGGATGAGAGATGGGTCGAGGCGGTCAGGTACAAGTCCCTAGTCCCACGCACTCGTGAACAACGGATTGCTAGGTCTCGAAACACAGTCGACGAACCAGGTGAATGCATCACCCCATGCGGGGTTGACACCCTGCACGAGGGACCGACACTGTACCCATTCCGACCGCCAATCACGTTCACGATCCAACGTCGCACCATAGAGATTCGTACCCCGGAGGATCTCGCGCTCGGTCGTCGTGAAATGGAGCGGCGTCAACAGGTTCGCGGCGGGGGGGAGACATTGAATATACGGGAAATGTTGCAACACCTCGGAAGAGCTGTGCGGCACATCATGAACAAGGTACGGAAAAAAAGAGAGTGATCGCGAGAGACCTTTGCTCCGGACACAGCTGGTGGAAAGACAGGTACGAGCAGATCAGCTGGCGTTCGGACCAAGTGTCGAGCGAGGCGTGCGCGTCGGGCCCGAGAAGAATTTTCAAGGCTTGCGATGATGTGTCTTTGGTGATGATCAGAGAAAACGGACAAGTGACGATGGTGGTGTCCTCGTCGAGCCTTGGGGCGAGCACGGATATGCCAAACGGACCTGTCGATGGAAATCAAAGGCCGTCGAACACTCTCGAAGACGAGCTCGACCTTGAGACTTGAGAATCACCGAGGGATGGAACGACCCTCCGTGCGCAGCAAACCAGGACTGGAGGCGGTCCATGGGTGCCTTGAATGAATGTACACTTGTTTATATGTCCCACAGCAAACGTACTGACCCGCAGCAACTCTAGTCTATACGACACCAGGCCCTTCACCATCATGGCTCCCTCCTCCACCGAACAAAGCTTTCGCACTAACCTCTCTCAATTCCGCTGGGCTCAAGGCGTGACGGACGATTCACAGCAAGCTCAGCCAACCCAACCCTCCAACCCGTTCTCGCGCTTCTACAACGCCGTCGCTGGCGACTACGTCCCCCTCCGATCAAGCGAGCGCTCCAACGAAGACGAAGCATGGTTCGCATTGTCACGATGGGAGAGGTACGTTCCGTTTGCATCCGCACCGCTCTGCCGCCTCCGACTCGGAACTTGGTGAGGAGGATATACCAAGGGCGAAGGAACGCTGGAAATGCCCTCGCGTGCACCCCCACCCCCACTGAGTCACCTCTACGAGTTCCCACCCACTGACGCACCAAATCCCCCCACCTAGATTGCTGGGTTTCGGTGCATGCCTGATCGGAGCCTGCGTATGCTTCTTCTTCGCGTTTCTGGGGCTCCCTTGGCTCCCAATACGTCCTGCCAAGTTTGCATTAGCATTCAGGTTCGCCTTCTCTGTTCGTCTTCCTCCGTCTATGAACTACCATCTCACCCCGTCCATCCACATCAGCATGGGAAGTCTTCTCGTCATGGTCGGGCAAGTATCCACCTCCGCCCCCTCGTGTTCCCTTTCCACAACTAACCCCCAAAAAAATATTAAACCACCAGCTTCTCAATACTCATCGGACCCATAAATCATATCAAACATTTGATCTCCAAAGAACGACTGCCGTTTTCGGCCGTCTACTTTTCCAGCTTGGGTCTCACTCTCTACTTTGCGCTCGGGGTAAGCAAAAAGAAAACCCGTCGTCCAGGGCACCCTTTTGTTGTTGTTGTTGACGCGATTGTCGCTTTGCTCTCAGGCACATTCACAGCTAGGGTCGCTATTGGCAGGCATCGTCCAGGTCAGTCCACTCACCCGATATCATTCGTCCGTTCAGGGGTCGCTGATCCCCTGGCTCCCAGGTCGTTGCTCTGGTGGCCTATGTACTTGCATACTTCCCCGGAGGTACACAGACACTCCGTTTCGGCGGTCAAATCGCCCTCCGCGGCGCAGGGAACCTTCTTCCCTTTTGAACCCCCCCACCCTTCGTTACGAGTGACATAACACAATAATCGCCCATCTCGTCATTGGGAACCCGTCTGTTACCACTTATTCATCCCTTTTTTTTGTTTGCAATTTCATCCGCCCTGAACATTCGGATACGAACAAAAGAAAAAAGATCTACATTGCGCGTATTTGGACACAGCACACACGCTCTCTATTTTTTTATTCGGAATACAAACAACAGCGAGAAACCCGTGTTAGATCCCCATGCCAAAAAAAAACAACTACCTACTCCAACAGGTCATGCAATTCGACTGTGTCTCTCAACCTTCGGGACATGATCTCAATGTACCCCTGGTATGACTGCCAATCCCGTCCGATCGTATCAGCGCTCTGTGTGTTATGAAGTCCGTTGAGATGACCCGCCCATATACGCTATCAAAGAAGCCACTCACGAGATCGAGACTCGATATCCGCGTCAGCGCACCCACGAGCCGCTTACCCACTTCGTCTTTAAACGTATTCACATCCAACGCAGGCAATAGTCGCATCGACGTCCGCAAATTCGCAGGTGGCTGCGGTACCGCCGGACACGACGGATCCGTCTCGGCATAACTTGCCAAATGCCGCCAAAGCAACAACAACAACATCTCCGTCGTACCTGACAATTCATCGCATCAGAAAACCAGACGGTCGGGAGACGAGCCGAGGGAAAAGACGCCGTACCGAGCACCGACTTGACCTCGTCTTGAAACTCGATCTTCAGTCGTTGGTACTCTTGATGGATCAACGAGCGCTTTTGCGCGATATCGAGGTCCTGCAAGAACGCTGAATCCGAAATACAAACGACCTGTCGACACAATTCAGACGCGGCGTGACGCGGGAGACCATCACCCTACCTCTTGGATGTTATCCACCCGAATGTGATCTCGCGAGGACAACTCCGCCGAGAGATCCGCGATTTGTTTCAACGTCGCCGCGAGATCGTCGCATAGATTGTTCAGAGCTTCGATAGCGTCTCCAACGGTCGGAATTGTGGCTAAGAAACATATTTGGTCAACGGAACAACCCCTCGGAACAAAAACGCACCTATAACACGAGGCGGCCGCTCGTCGTGTCGAGGAACCGACAACACGGGAGAGAAAACCAACGTGATCTCAGGTTCCGTAAAGTCGCTCGCAGTACCTAGATACTCGATGACCGCTTTTCGAAGCAAGAGCTCCTGTCGTCGAACTTGGACGTCAAACTTGGTTTCCGATTGATGTCCTGGCGCAAACACGCCGGCAAGGGCGATCTCGCTGTCGGTCTGGGGCCGCACAGATTGGCTCCATCGACCGTTGCCGAGACACCGCGCGGCGAGTCCCAGAATGGCACCGTGTATGCCACCAAAGCCAGTGTTCATCGTCAACTGGGTTTACAACGGTCAGTTCGTCTAGCAGTAAAAAAAAGGCGCGAGTGGGACTTGCCAATTCCGGTTTAGGAACAAGGGGAAGGAGACTGCCGCTGAGCGATACGAGCAGGTGGATCTCTTCAATGTACGATAGCGCCACCTCGTCACTGTCGTTCTTGAGCATGATCACAATCGTGTCTCTGTGACTCGACAGGAACTCGAGGGCCTTTGTATGAACAGAGTGAGTAAATACCAAATATCGAGCACACGAAGCGTCACACACCTGATTATTTGCCGTCGTGTGCTTTGTACCCAACGAAGCGAGCATGGCTACGACGAGCTGCAACGCTGGCATGAACAGCTGGTGGTACCGCTGGATCGCGGAGGGCAAAAACGAATCTTGGTCTGCAGCGACGTCAGCCGATTGGGCGCACCAGGATGGTAACACCCACACGTACCCATGAAAGACTGGTCCTCTTCGGGCCTCGTATCCAAGTACTCGCACTGAGACAAGATGGGGAGAATCTGCGCCTCAAGCAGCCTTTCCGCACCCGGTCTTGTCTGCGCCATCCGAGTAAACAGCGACATTTTTGCTTCATACACATACAGCGGATTCAAGTCATCTGTAATCCATCAAGTACAACCTCGACAACAAAGCAGTAAAAAAATATACCTGGATCAGGCTTCAACACATACTGCAAATGCATCTCTGCCTCCTTCAACCCCCTCACAAAGTTGGACATCACACCATACCTCACCAGGGAGGACAACAACGTGCGCGACTTGTCCGCCCGACAAAGGTGTGCGAGAGAATCGAGGAGCATAAACGCAACTGTCTTCCACACCTCCGTCCCATCGATCGCGTCGCGAGAAATCGTACTGACCAATCGTTCCATCACGCTCTTCATCGCAGAAAGCGTACCAGTTTCCAACGTGGACGTGTGCTGGTTAGGACGGCCACCTGGCGTCGGCGTCGATCGAGTGGACCCTCCTTGACTCTCTACAAGGGAAAAATCGTCCCTCGAACTAGGCGCAGATACCGAGAATGCCATGGACCGCTTCCCAAAGGTGTCAACGAGCGCGTCGACATCGTGACGCACGTCGTCAGTAGAGACAAGGTGCAGATAGTTGATCAAGCACGCATACAAGTTCCCGCGAACCAACTCCGAGCGGTTGTTGTCCAGAATACACTCGAGCAAACTCCGAAGAAGTGCATAGAGCCGCTCCGTCGGCAACGAACCTGCCTCGATATCACCCCCAGCGGACTGAAGCATGATCTGATGACGCCTGTCTTCGCGCAGTTTCGTGATGGTAGACAGGATGGCTTCGGAAAGCAAGACAGCCGTCACTTCTTGAACATCGGAGCGCACGATTCCGGGGAGAATGTGAAGCAGGTCAAAGAGCATGTTTTCACGTCGATCGTGCGGGAGTCGATGGAAGCACTTTGTGAGCGTCATGTCAAGCAGTCGACGCCATGCCTCGTAGCCAGTGGCGACCGCGTATGAAATTTCCCTTCTGTGATTCTCGATCGCACAGCTCTCCAAGATGTATGCCGTTTCCGCGTTGAGTTTCTCCGCTTGGGCCGTTGTTGTGATACGACCTTGGGAATGCAGCGTCCGACAGGCGGACGTGAGGAACGACAACAGTGCCGATTGGTCGACCACCTCGCATCCCGTCGGGTCCACACGAACACATGCGTGCAAGTTGAGTGATCCCAGATACTCCAGGTCGACAGGGGTGGTGGTGAGCGAGTCCGACCAATCGAAACCCAACGACTGGATAAACTCGATGACGCGCAGATGAGACTGACCCAACTCTCTAAACCGTTGCAACGACGTCCCCAGTTCACCCTCCAAGTGAAACTCTCCCACATCTTGCACGTTTTCTGTCCCGAATAGGATCTGCAGGATCTCCAGCACACCCTTGTGGTGCCCCTTGTTCGTCAGTACGTGTAAATCCAGTGCCGCGAGATCCAATATCCGAGAGCGCAAGTCTATGGACGCGCGAAGCGTCGCCACGCTCGTCAGCACACGGGATCCGTCATGGTATATGACCTCGATGAACGGCTCCTGGGACACCTCCGGAACTTTTGACGGGATTACCGCAAGATGACGCGCAAAGAAATCTTCCCTCGTGTGCAGATACCGCATTGTCGCATCCGATGTACGAGGGTGCACGCAGAGCTGGTGGATGATACGGTAACACCGCTCGCTCAGCGCCGGAAGGACATTGAAGAGTGGTTCCGCATGTATCGCCGCCTTTCGCTGTCGTTCTCTATCCTTACCCTTGGCTTTCATCCGCGGCACGCCTACATTGACAAGATCAAAGATGACATGCGCACACGTCCGGCGTGCACCGATTGCGTGCGGGTCTTGAATCTGATGTTCACTCTCTGCACCTCCAAACAATAGGAAATGACCAATGTTGGGGTATGCTGCCCCACGTTCCGTATTGCGGATGAGGAGGTCGAGGATCGCAATCCTGATAGCTTGATCCAACGGTTCTTGGTTTTCTCTGTCTGGGGCGCCGGCGCCCGTAATTTGCTCCGTAATAGTTTCAGCCGCATCGACGTCATCCAGGGACTCGATGTCTAGCAGCTGTCTAAACCCACTGAGAATCCGCTCGGAATCGGGACTGCGTTCGATGAGTGTGAGGAGACTCGTGATGGACGTCGAATAGGAGAGCTGAGAGATGATCTTGACAGCGAGGAGGACAAGCTCCGGGTATGCCGGATACACAACATATGCCGCGATCGCGGGGATATACTTGGCCCCGTACGTCAGCGCTTGGTCGAACCGAGTGTAGAACGATCTCGTATGGACGCTCCCCACGAATGGCGCGCTGTCAAACTCGGAAAGGATAGGAACCAGTACGTCGAGGAAGACATCCTGAATCTCGAGTACTCGGTGAATGATACGGAGGACGCGAATGATTGTCAGTAAGAAGTAAGGCTCTTCGGAGGGGAACTCGCGCTCGAAACCTTCGATACCGTCGACGATGTAGGAAAGGATAGTGGTTTGGAGGGAAGAATTCGTGAGCAGGCGAGTGAGCACCTCAAAACCAGGATGAATGAGCAACGGGATGACAGTTTCTCGTTTCAGAGGCCCATCTTCGCTTCCCCTGACAAGGTTCTCTATCTCCCAACCTGCCAGGGCACGCTCGACGAACTTGAGGCACAGATCATTCATTCTCCATCTTTCCGAGTGTCGTGCATATTCCCGGCGAGGCAATCCCGCGAACACATTGTCCACCACGAAGTTGACGTAGGGGCCAATGCCAGGCAGGCGGTAAGGTTGGCCCAGGGATTCGGGAATCGTATTGAGCGGCTCCGCATCCGCCAACAGACTTCGTGGGGAAAGCCTCTTTGGCGTATGTAGCAACGTAGCCAGCAGATTCAGGAACGGGAGAGTGGCTGGATACAACTTGTATACCGCCTCCACTTCGTCCAACTCCACTTCCACCCCCTTGACGGGCGGTAAGACGGCATGTGCGCCGATTGACAGCCCAGATACGGACGCACGTACGTTGATCACCTCGACTCTCTCCATCAGCGTCCATAGACCCTTGCAAATATCCACGCCCGCAACGCCCGCCCCAGGTTCGCAGAAAGCAGCGAGAGCATCGAATATAGCCCCCTTTAGTTCAAGAGGGATACCCAGGGGAACGAGCGACACAAGAGTCGGGATAGCGCGAAATTGAGTGTTTGAAGAAATGGCGAGGCGCACTGCAACGGAGCTCGTGGCCACGGTGGAGAGAAGGCGAAGGAAGGCTTGCGCGAGAAGTACATCCTTTGGTCCAATGGGAATATGCTGAGGAGGTTGCTGAGTAGGTGGAGGGGGATGTTGTGAGCCAGCAAGAGAACCAAATCCGCCAAACGACGCGATGAGGGATTGTTGAGGGGGCTGATTCGTGCGAGGGGTGGGAGCGGGGGAAGCCCAGGACTCAAGAAGGGCAAAGATCATGAACCATGAAATCGAGGGGCCGGCGTTATACGAGCCAGTGGAACTCGGTAGACTGCTGCCTGGTATCACTTCCCCGCCTCGAGCGAGGAAGTTGTACGCGAGCTCACTACATTGCTGGCCTTTTGCAAGACCTGAAAGCATATCGTACAACGCCATCGTCATGTTCACATCACGGACTTGGGTAGACCACACGGCCCATTGCAAAAAGGATGGCAGTTTGCCCGCGGACATTTCCGTGATTTCCATGTACGACAGACCGTGTGTCTCGCCAAGTGGTGTTGCACCCCAGAACTGCAGCGCACGTTCGGGCGGGAGGGACGTGTAAAGGATGCCGATGAGCGAATACAGCATGGCGATATCGTTCCGTGGTGTGGGTTGACTTTCGCTTTCACCGCTGACAGGGGCAGCAGACCTAAACATCCTAGACCGATCCGTCCGAACGCTTGCAAGCACATCTTCTTGCCTCTGTTTGATCTTGCGGAGCTCAGAACTGGTATATGTGAGCAGTGACCTGATGAGCACGTCGCACGTGTTGAGTACGGGAAGCCTGAATTCGTCAGCAAGGGGCTCCTTTTGCTGTTGCTCCTGTTGCTCAGGAAGGAGTTGGACAAACTGCGCGAATGAACTTATAGGCGAGGTGTGCGTGCGTTTCTGGAGCTGAATGAGGGCAGCAGCGAGGTATGTGAACGCATCACCCTGAACGGCATTCCATATCTGAGATTCGAGCTCTTCAGTTTTGAAACCCTCTTGGTTCTCCAAGGAGGGGTCGCGATATCTGGTCTCTGTCATGAAGAGCGTCCACTTGAGGAGGATAGTTGCCTTCAAGCCGGGTTCTTTCCAGTTTGCGGTGGGCGCAAGCTGTCGTTTCATATATGTGATGGTGGCCTTGTCGATGGCAAGATTTTTGCGGAGTTTGCCGGCAAAGGAGTGAGGGTCTGCTGGGTCGAATGCAGCAAGGGTGGCAGCGAGAATGTAAAACGCCATGGGATCGTTTGAGTTGACTGCGAGCCAGTCGATCGACTTTTGTACCTCGTTCGGGGAGAAATACCCCAGACGGGCGATTTGATAGTAGACCATGGACAGATACCGTCGCTCATACTTGAGTGAGTCGCAGCGGGCGTTTAGAATGTCGTAACCCAAAGAGGGTTGTGAACCTTGAACGAGATGAGTCGCAGGGCAAGGTGGATGGAAAGATGTACGCACATGTGCCAGAGGGGGGGACGGTGTTACTCTGAGCGTTTTGTCTCGCTGTCTGTGCCTGTGCGAGGGCTGCACCGAGGGAGTCGATCTCCTTGAAGATACGAAAGGCAAGAGAGGCGTCGGGGCCGGCTGACCTTGTTGCAGGGACAAGCTCTTGCCTGACGAAAGCCTCGAGACGGAGATAGAGCCTAGGTGGGTCCGGGAGTTGTGCGAGTGCGGCGGCCTCGAAGAGGTAGCGCAAGCAATCGACGAGATGGCGGCGGCGCTGATGGAACTCGACGATGGTGGCCTCGGTCAAGTTGACGGGGCCAATGTTCGGGTTGTCGGTCACGATGATATGGAGTATGCTGGCAATGTACTTTTCGGAGCATTTGAGGAACTGGGCAAGGAAGATGACCTGTTGGGCAAAGTCGGCGTTGATCGCGAGAGACCTGCCATGTATCGTGATCTTTCCTGCACAAAAACGGGTGAGCGTTGAAGGCGTGTGTATGAGAGGGACGAACACGGACCAGACTGGAGTTGGCGCTGTTCTTGGGGAGAGGGCTGGCCGACGTCCAAGAGGTCGCGGAGACACGACTTGTGTAGGATGAGGTCGTCAAAAAGGTCCTGCTCGCCGTGACCGCGTGCGGTGAGCGTGGTGGCGAGGACGGACCTGAGCGCGGCGATGGACTCCATCGTCTGGTTCGTCGAGCGTCGAGTTCAAAGTGGCCACTCGCGCGTCGTGTGTGTGTGTGAATTCATTTCCCAAAAGAGACATACCCCTTCGCGTTGTCGTGTGCCACTCGTCTCACTCATCACAGCGATGACCGAGACGGAGATTTTGTACAGACAGTATATAGGCGAATCAGATTTGCCCCACATCATGTCCCTCGTACAGAGTGAACTCAGTGAACCCTATGTCATATACACCTATCGCTACTTTCTCCACCAATGGTGCGTATCCGTCCTCCTTCTCCTCCTCCCCCTCACTGACATGGTTCCCCTCCAGGCCCCAACTCGCGTTCCTCGTGCGTTCCCCGTCTATCCACGTCGCTGTTGCTCACCCACGTCGCCCTCGCAGGCTATCCCCGCGGGCTCGTCCGTCCCGATAGGTGTCATCGTGTGCAAGCAGAGCATGCACAAGCACGTCTCTAACAGAGGCTACATCGCCATGCTCAGCGTCAACAAGAACTGGCGCAAACGCGGCGTCGGTGAGTCCCACCCTCTCTCTCTCTCTCGCTCCCTGCGATGACTGACCACACACGCCCCATGCCCACAACCCTTGCTCGGACCCCCCCTACTTGCTCGGATCCCTCCCCCACGTGATACAACCACAACAGCGAGCACGCTTGTTCGGCGCTCGGTCGACGTCATGAAACGGAACGGCGTTGCCGAGGTACGTCTCCTGACCTTGGCATTACGTTGTCCCCCCACTCAAAATCCCACCCAACAGGTCGTCCTCGAAACCGAGTTCGACAACATCCCCGCCCTCTCCCTCTACGAGTCCCTTGGCTTCATCCGCGAGAAACGGCTCTATCGATTCTACCTCAACGGAAAGGACGCCTTCCGTCTCGTCCTCGCCGTCCCTCCCGACCCGGACCAGCCCTCTCCCTACTCCAGGTATCTCCCCATACGAGGTCCGCTCCCAGCGTACCCCATCGACGACGACGATTAATCACCCTCGTCTCCAATCCCCCCCTCGTTCCATTCCACATCATACCCACGTACCGCTCATGCAACTATGTACTACACGCATCACGCTCTACATACATTACTACTGCGTCCCATGATACATACGTGTCCTCTGTAATTCCTGCTCCGTCCTGCTTGACTAGTCCTGTCCGCAGCATGGTCATCCCCCGAGATTTTTTGGTTTCCTTTGTTCCTCGCTTGAGCCAGGCCGCCTTGCGAGCGTGTACATTGCATGTAGAGATACTCCCTTGACGTACTAAGTGTTGGATACAGTACAATGACGCATCCAATCACTCGGTAAAGCACTCTAAACTCTATCGCTGCCCAGCCAATAGCCGAATAGGTCCTTCTAATTTATCCACCTCTTCAGAACGTGCGTGAAGCAAGCAGAATAATAACAATCAAAAACTTGTTAATCAACGACACCCCTACAGTTCATCGTGTTCG
>JBBPNY010000365.1:0-20902 GCA_038091165.1 Rubroboletus pulcherrimus
CAGATCTTATTTATCAACATTCTCATGACGGTTCGTCGTCAACAGTATCAGGCGTTTTCAATTTCTGACGTGTGTTCCTCCACAGGACCACCGAGTCAATCATTAGGAGTAGATCCAGTCGACCCAGCTGTCATGCGGAAACCACCCCGAAAGAAGAACGAGCCAATCATTACCCGACAGTTCCTATATCGCGTTCTATTTTCAGCATCCACTATCGTCTTTGGTACTTTATTCATCCATTATATTACGCTGCGAGGGGAGGAACAGGTACTGCGGAGGGAGCAGACCATGGTGCGTAACCCTGTCATTTCTCCTTTCTGCTCGCAGCTGAATGAGAGGTCTTCTATTCAAAGACCTTCACCTGCTTTGTTATCCTCGATCTTGTTTCCGCTATCCAAAACCGTGGTCTCGGCTGCGGGCTATTCCAAAACAAGATGTTGATCTCGACTGTATCAGTATCGTTACTGGTGCTGCTCGCGCTGGTCTATGTTCCCTTCATGCAAGCGGTCTTCCAGACGGAAGCGCTAGCCAGCGGGGACTTGATGACCGTTGTGCTATTGGCTGCCGTCTGTTTCCTTCTACACGAAGGACGGAGACGTTATGAGCGTTCGATCGGAGCGGATTTGACGTACAGTGTCATTATGGACCAAATAGCATGAGACTCGGTTTCAGACGTCCTCATCTCCCCATACCTTCTTTGGCCACAGCCAATGTTGTTGCGGTCGCAGTATTTTCCGGTCTGGGTCAAATCGAGGGTAGTGTATCTGGAGATGACACCACAGTATATATATACCATCTTGCATAACACACATGTAATAGGTTCTATTCTGCACATTTACTACTGTTGAGAGTGAACGCCAAGTTTAACCACCGAACGGGGAACGAAAGCAGGTGGGATGGCAAGAGCAGGCTGGACCACGGGGGGTGGCTTGGTACCTCTGGCGACGAGGGACTGGGCGTAGCATTCGACACGCAGTTCCTAAGCAGTGGTCAGACTCTCAGAAACCGATGCGGACAAAGATACGCTCGACGTACCTCGAAGCTCCAAGCGGAGAGTCCCTCGACGGCGGTGATACTCTCGTACGAGCAACACCGCGACGCCGTCGCTGCGTCGCAACCCGAGTCATCGCTCCACCCATGCCCCTCGTCTTTCTCTTCCTCTTCGTTCTCGGTCCCAGAGTCCGTGTCCGCGTCTGCGTCATCCCAGACATGAGCAGGACGCGTCAAGCACCGTGACGGTGATGGGCCGAGCACGGTACTCGGAGGTACGTTCAAGGGACAGGGACAGTCCGTGTGGACGTGGACGTGGACGCTCCGACTCGGACTTGGACTCGGAATCGGAACGAGCTTGCGCCGAGGAAGTGGCACGATCGCGCGTATGGGCGTACCGGTCCATTGACGGACAACGAAGGTGTGGTTCGTCCTCGTCTCGTTGATAGACGCGTCGTACGCGTCGCGTTCCAACTCGATGCCGGTACTAATGGGGGTGGTCGAGGTCGACGATGGTCCTGGACGGGTCCCAGCGGGGTGGGACGGTAGGACTACGTGTCGTTTGGTACAGTCCGCGTTGGGCGGGTCGGTGTCCGAGGTCGGAGGAAGTCCTGTGAGTAAGAGTGAGGGTGTCATGACCGATCAGGTTGACACAAGGTCTCGTTGAAAGACGGAGAACGGGAGCTAAAAAGTCCTGCAAGAGCGTCTTGACTCTTGTGGGCTGCTCGGAGACCGGTGGACTTTTTTTTTTCTTTGTTCATCTTGACGTGGCGCCAACAAGCGGAGGGTTTTAGATTGGTGTCACGAAAACAATACGTCCCAAAACTGAGTACTGATCATGGGTGGAAAGCGGTGACAGGAAAAGCGTTTCAACATTATGTCCACAAACAGCACACCATCGTCATGTTGTACATACATCCACCCCTACAAGTACGTGACTAGTGTCATAACCGAATTAATTTGCATACGAGACCTGGAATGCCCAAGCGTAATCGACTTGATCGACCTGACTCTGTGGAACATCAATCGTTAACACCCCATTTTTGTAAATGCTCCACTCGAATCCTTGTTCAGCTGTCGTCGTCCCATCGATCGGCCCGAGCAATGTGATACTGTCTCCCTTTTGAACAGGAAGTATGACGCCGCCGGCATCAACAACAATCGAGCCATTGGTAGGCTTGTTGAACGCGACGATGCAGAACGTTTCAGGTGTCGTCAGGAATCGGTACGACCCCGTCGGATCCTGCGACGCTTGGTACCAATAATCCTGTATTATTCTTCAACACGTGTTTCATCACAGATACGCACGGAACATACGGTGGCGTAAACACATTTACCAGCGTACTTGAGCCATCGGCCAGCTGCGAGGAGGTTTTCTACCATTGGTGCGATGATGTCACCTTCTGCAGTGGGTCCGACATTCAGCAAGCTGAAGAGGGAGTAAACGACCGACGAACTAGAAACGGGTACGGGAGCTAGGCTTACTAGTTTCCATTCTTGCTCGCGACGTCGACCAGGGTTTGGATGATAATAGTGCCATTTTTGTACTCCGTTGCATCGGTGGCATGATTAAAACCAAAGCTAAATGGATCCAAGCCTTCGGTCTTTTCCCATCTTCTTGTTGAGAGGCCTCCAAACAGGGTGTATTCGGGCGTGTCAAAGTCGGGGACTGCACCGCAGCCTACAACCTGAGTGGTGAGCACAAGGATTCGAAAGTAACTCGCGGGACGAACGGTCATTCATAGTGACCTGGTACCCATTCTCCATCGCATTGTTATAGTACTGTGCTGCGAATTCCAGTGTGTTGTTTGGACCGCCGATGTCACACCACTTCAACGAGCGTCAGTACGGGATACACGAATACTAGTACAGACATGCCATGATCTCGGTCCCGTAATCCAACGCGAGAGACAGCATGTGTGGGTATTGCAGGTCTTGGATGTAATCGGAAATATTGAGCATGCCAGTATAGGGTTCGAGCTCTGAGTGGTTGAAGGCATTGTGTGCGAGTCCTCCGGGCCACCTCTCGAACCCGTATGGTGCAAAGTAGGGATTAAACCTTGAAATATTTGATACTCAGTAGGTGCTCGGTACAGCCGGTATTCGAGAAGGATGACCTACCACTCAGGGAGCGAATAGTAGGTCCCACGATGGAGGTTGGGTTTCTCGGCTTTCGCAGTCTCCATCAACTCTTTGACGAAGTCGCGGTAGGGGTTGAGGTGAACACTGCTTCGGTGCGTCGTGTCCTTGGTGTCAAACAAGCCATATCCATCATGATGTTTCTGTAAAATGCGTCAGGATGAAGGATCTCAACACCAATCCTCCACGAACCGTGACAAAGACAAAGTATTTTGCTCCGGCTTCGTCGAATAAGTCCAGCCAAGCACTTGCATTCCAGTTACTTGCTGTAAATTTTGCAATGAAGTCGTCGTGAACCACGCCCTATGCAAAAGCATAACTTCAATCGAGCTGTGACCCTAATCCCAATGCAGGCTACTCACAGGTCCGTAGTTCTCTAGATGGTAGTTCCAGGAAGGGTTGTTCGAATTAGGTGGATTATGGAGGCCCCAGCTGGGTGTTGTTCAGAGTCCAGAAAAGAAGTAATGGGGTATAACACTCACTCGTACCACTCGGCATAAGTCCATTGCGGGCCCTAAACGTCACGTAAGAAACGCATGGGTCACAGGACAGCAAGACAGCCTACATAAGCGGGAACGCTATAGATACCCCAGTGGACGCTAGTGCATGTGAGCTGTTCGTGCTCTAGAGGAAATGTCGTCTCCTACTCACAATATTCCATATTTTGCTTTGTTCCACTGCAACGAGAATCAATACGGTCACGTGACACTGAGGAAATTAAATCACCCAAGTTGGCGGCTCGTGCGTGGACAGGACGCTCTCATCAGCTGTCCATGTTTGTCGGAGAGGGGTAATGGGCCACCCAGATGACGTCCCGACAACGTTGCCATAAAAGTCTTCGATCTGAACAGTCGCATTCCCAGTACCGTTGGTGTTCAACACAAGCACATCGAAACGTGCCTGATCCGCCGGCACGAGACGGTATACCACTCCTGGTGTCACTGTTGTGACACCTTCCCCAGTCACCTCCACCTCGTATCTGGACTGAATCGAGGTATTCGGAGACGATGCAAGGCTCCCCGATAAGAGGTTGGCCAGTGTGATCGAGACCGCTTGGACACGTTGCCCGTTGACATCCTCCCAACGCGTGCTAAATTGCACGGTGCGAATCGAGAGCTCGGGACCGGTTGGTGCAGCAGACGGGACAATGGATGGTGTGATGGATATGGCGAAGATATGAAGCCTGTTTGGAGCGTTCGCAGTTTGCGGGAGCGTAATACTCTTTAATGCGGCACGCGAAGGAATAGATACCGAGAGTTGAAATATATGTGATGAATTCCAGTTCTTGGAAACACCATAGTTATCAAAGTGGTAGGGGCTAATTCGGAAACATGGTCAATTTGACACGAGGGAAACAAAGTCGTGAAATGGGCTCACGTTCGGATATCGCCCCAGTTTATGGTCGGGAATCTCCACCAATTCTTTCCTGTGGCTGAAATGGGTTGTTGAAGGGATTAAAAAGGATGGTTGGGTTGGCAACTCACATAGAAGGTCTGAGACAGAGTTATCAGCATAGTTGAGGTTGAACATATGATCGAATTGATCTGGTGTGAAATGTGCGTTAACTGAGCTCAGTGGCATGACATATCTAGTACTAACCATCAGTCCCATCTCCGGCATAAAGGAGATGAAGTTCATGGGCATAGGTCGCCTTGGGAAGCTCTATTACTTGGCCTTGTGCGATAACGTTATCATCGCCTGCGCCCCACGAAGTCGGCAGGTCATACTAAAGGTACAGATTCAGACCCCACGAACGCTGAAAAAGAAGCAAAAGATTGACCGTGACACCGTTGAGGAGCCAGGGTCCTGTAGGGAGATATTCTGCTGCATATGTTGAGCCACGCTTGTTGAAATTACCAGTGGTACCATCGACCGATGTGGCTTGGTTGTCGAAATAGCTCGATAGGGGGATTGGGGTTGAGGGAAATGGAACGAGAGAGAAAGATGAAGGGGTGGTCCCAAAGTACGCGAGCAAAGCTCCACAGAGCGCAGGGATGCTGAAGACCTTCATAGCGCCTCCCATAGACCACTCGCCTTGCGTAGAACACGCCTTCTGTACTGCCTGGAAATCCAGTGAGAATTATACCAATCTCTCGAGCGAAGTTGTCTGACCATGGTTACCGCGTGCATCTTCATTCTGGCTGGCGTTAACTTCTATTGTTGGGAAGCGAAGGAAAGTCACTTTCCAGTCGTGTGGTCCGAAAGTTAGGCAGTGTGTCAGTGGTCTAATCCTCTAAAACCATTCAGCGTCCAATGGGACTTAGCGCAGCGATGAGGCCGCCACAACGCCGAGATGAACACTTGACACCTTAGAGGAGATAAGTTATCATTTCGCCAACGATTCAAGGACATTTCATGGGATAGGTTGGTGTAAATATAGGCCAGTGGATGCTAATGCGTGTGAACCATTTGTTCTCTACCATGCGGTCGTCTCCTACCCACAATGTCCCTAACAGAATGGACAGCAGAGTCTAGGCATTGCGTGTGCTCGGGGAAGACAAGGATAGTATTTAAACATTCAACTTTTTGCTTGGGATAGACTATAGGTAGGTGCATTTGTAATCTCCGCTTCAATTTTCAGTGGAGGGCATAAATCTTGATGATCTGTGCCGAGAAGCCGACCACAAGGTTTCATGCTCCGACCAGTCCTGTCAGGGGTTTCTGAAATCGTCTTGCTCCTATGATAGCCCAGCAGGCCTTGGACAAATGCTCCATTCCAATGCTGATAATGTGTGACATCCTCTGAAAGTCACACCTCTATGTAGATTGGACTTTTCGCGCTGGGATCTTATTCTTGTTGTGGGTTGAAGACAAGGTTTTTCACCCAGAGGTGCCAGAAAAGTTACCACAGGGATAACTGGCTTGTGGCAGCCACTTCTCCATATATTTTTGGGTCTCTACTTTGCAGAAATACATGAGGTATTGTTGACTAGGACTTCACACCCGACGCGTTTGCAACTCCGGTGCAGTGATACTCCCAGGTTTCTACCACGAGCAAATCTGTAGTACGGGCTAAATCCACGTCGAAGGTGCCACCAAAATTACCAGTCGGAAGAGGGGAGTGGTGAAGTTGATTGACGCTGTACATGTATCGTATGCTTAAATTTCTCAACATAGCAATTGTACAAGACACCCCTGAGGCCTGAGATATGATTGTTTCTAGAGTGAGACCCGTTGTCCCACTAGGATTCGAGACTCCGAGGGATCAAGAACGAGCCAAAATAGTTCTCCAGGTCTGCAATGGCGGTCGAGGGAACGATTGTCCCCACATATCCATCCGGCCGAACGATCACAAGCGTAATTTGCTTCGGATCGATGCCGAATGTCTCATACGCGTCTCCACCCTTGCGCCTTGTCACATCGGTATCGTCGAGAAGGACTCTGCGACCGGTCCATGGTTCAATCCACCAATGACACGGATGAGAGGACGATACTTACTTTGACCAGTGGGAACGGAAGAATGGGGGGACGAGCAAATAATTTATGTCATCCTTCTTCCCCGTGGTGATCGTGATAATTTCGAATACAGTCGAGATGTTCCCATCAGCACTGTACTTACGGAGGAAACTCGACGGCTTGTTCAATTCCTCCGCGAGGGAATTCAACTCGGCGATCCGCGTCTCGGTCAGGTTCCCCACGAAGAACAGCACTTTGAAGCGGACATCAGCGGGGAGTAAGTCCTGTAATTCAATCGGACGCATGTCGGCAGCGCGAACGAAGATTTGTGGGGGCATTCTTTGTCCAATGGCGAGATTGTTCGCGCATGCCTGGTGTTTGGGATCCACAATCGCAGATGGAGAATAATTAACTCCGATGCCGCTGGTAAATCCTCCGAATGTTTGGAACGCTCTGATAAGCGAGTTGATGAGAAAGAGATTCACAGATAGCCGGGGCACCGTGTGCATGACACTAACCGCAAGAACTCTTCGTGGGATACACCACCTTCATTCTCTGCTGTCCTCGGCTTTCCGGAAAACAAGGTTGCAAACTCCTTGTCAAAGTTTATCAAGTCTTGCGCGTACTTTCTGCGTTCATGCTCGTACTAAGAAGAGAAGATGTCATAGCTATAGAAAGGTACGACATTGTAAGACTTACAGTCTTCAAGAGTGACATGCTGGACCATCCTCTGAGCACATGTGCAAGCTTCCACGCTGACCAATTCTTAGTTTACGCCTAACGCCTTGGAGAGATGCATACCGAGATTATGGGTATCATTCATGCTGGCATTCATACCCTGACCTAAACCACGGAAAAATGACTTCAGATTTCCAGATGTTAGAGAACATTTCTCACCAGCTTTTGGGGAGTGGGTATGACACGCGTCGCCGGCAATGAAAACGCGGCCTCTGAAGGAGTAACTAGATGCCACACGCTGTCCGACTAGCAGGTAGCTCGCATGTTAAAACGGTCGTGAGTGGGAATTTTGGAAAGGACATACTGGTGTAAATTGTCCACCATTCGATGGTTTTCGGGTCGGCCAACTCAAAGGGATATAATATGTTCCTGCAGACCTACCGGCACTCATCAATCGTACGACAAAGCTCACCACCTCCCAAAAAATCCTCACCGAAACGAGCTTCTCCGGACTCATCTTGCTCTTGTCAACTCTTCCGGTTGATTGACCTATGACATCCGCATCCGATAGCTGGACGTACAAACGGACCGTGTCACCCTCACGGGGAATGACCATGCAGGACCCTTTTGCTGAACGGATAGCAGTGCGGTTGCGAATATCTGGAAAGTTTGTTTCTGGTATCATGTCAACGACACCCCAGATGTAGTCTGTTCGGTTTCATCAGGCATCCAGGGGAAGTACAGCACAAGTTCGGTCAGATTACCAGTTTGTTCGCCATTCATCTCAATTCCTAGAGTCTTTCGGACCCACGAATGTGCTCCTACAGGCTGAATATCGGTGCCATATCCGCATACAAGTGGGGCATGACTTACCATCTGCCCCAACAACGAATTTGGCATGTATGATTTCTGTCCTGCTCTCGTCGTCGATCGCATCTGAATGTTCTACAGTAACCTGTAGTGATCATTGTTCGCGAATGAAAGGGTGAGCGGACGGGCCAGTGCCCACCTTGACTGGGTATGACGAAGGACTGGACAGTTCATCGGCGTCTTCCGAAATCTCGATAGCCAAGGGTCGTCTTGGGCGTTCGACTTCTACCCCATGTGCCTTCATAGAATCAAGAAACATAGCTTCTATCGCTCCCTGGTGGAGTGTAATCTGGAGGCCCGTCCATGAATCAACACAAGAAAGAAAGGTTCGACGAGGACCGCACCTCGAACGGATATCGTGCAGTTGGTGCGTTGACATCAGGGGCACGTCCTGTGCACTTCAGGACTCGCCCTTCAGAGAGAAACACTTCAAGGCCAAAGATGGCTCATACCTCGATTCCTCCGTCACGGCCAGGGTTATAGAAAGCCTTGGAGCATCATGCATCATAGCTCGTAAGGCACACTGCAAACTTGATGACCAAGCAAACCTTCACATACACACATATGCATCTGGTTCCCCTCTCGGATCAAGCGCTCGGCAAGTCCATAGCTCTATTAATTGTAGAAGTTCGAGACGTGATGAAAGACGGAGGACGGCAGCCCGTACCTGCAACACTTCGATTGTCCTTGGTTGAATACCGTCCGCTTGACCGGCTGCGACCTTGATGGGGCTGGGGCCAATCAGCACTCGGTTAACGGCCAAGTTGGACATGTTCCGTACCGAATGTCAATAATCCTCACGCCTGCACCTGCCATTGCAAGTGCGTTGGCACACATCACTCCAGCAGGGCCAGCTCCGATAATCAAGACATCAGCGCGACTTTCCAGAGGCATGGTGGATGGGTGTTGGTGAAGGAGAAAGAGTACGGTTCGAAGAGGTGAACCGTCCTTCTATACGGCAGGTGGCGCTTCTGCGGAACAGTTCGGTAACAATTGTCGAGTTCATATCTACATCGTGCATGTGGCCAGTGACTGGCACATGGCGGTGAAAAGTTTGAATAGGAAGTCCACCCCGTGCTCATAACAAATCTGCTTGGCGGCTCAAGCGCTCATGTGTGAAAAGGATGCTGTTTTCAGTTGACCGTCTTTGTCAGAGAGGAGTAATGGCCACCCAACGCGGACGTCTCGACAACTACTCCCATATGTAGGCCGGAGTCTTTGATCTGAACGGTCACATTCCCAGTTTAAGTTATTCAACACAAGCACGAGACGGTATACCACTCCTGGTGTCACCCCTTCCCCGATCACCTCCACCTCGTATCTAGACTGAATCGAGGTATTCAGAGACGACGCGGGGCTTCCCGGTAAGAGGTTGGCCAGTACGATCGAGACCGCTTGGACACGTTGCCCGTTGACATCCTCCAAACGCGTGCCAAATTGCACGGTGCGAATCGAGAGCTCGGGACCGGTCGGTGCAGCAGACGGGACAATACGTGGCGTGATTCGGACATGGGCCATATGGCGAAGATACGAAGCCCGATCGGGGCGTTCGCACGTCACGGAGTGTAATACTCTTTAATGCAGCACGCGAGAAAATAGATATCAAGAGTTGGAGTATCTGAGGTGAATTCCAGTTCGTCGAAGCATCGTAGTGATCGAAGTGGCAGGGGCTAGTGCGAAACGTGGTTAGTACGGCTACGTGGATGTGAGGTCGTGAAATGGGCTCACGTTCGGATATCGCAGGCCAGGCGGTGGTCATGACTGGTCCCAGCCCCCTGATGACTTGTCCGGCTGACTCACATGGAAATTCTGAGACAGTGTTGTCCGCATAGCCGAGGCTAAACGTGCCATTACAACTAGTACGGAACACCAATGGAGAGATGCACTGTGACGCCGTTGGAGAGCCACTAGCCAAGGTCCTGTGGGTAGATATTCCATTGGACATGTTGAACCATTCTTGTCAAAATTACCGTAATGCCATCAATAGATGCTGCCTGGTTATCCAAATAGCTCGATAGTGGGATCGGGAGCGAGGGAAAGAGAACGAGAGAGGCAGAAGTGGTCCCAAGGCATGCGAGAAACGCCCCACAAAGCAAGAGACACTGAACACCTTCGTGGCAGCCCTTGTAGACCGCTCGCCTGCAGTGAACACGCCTCTGTACCAGTTAGTGAGACACAGACCGAGTTCTAGCGAAGTCGCCTGACTATGCTCATGGCTTGCATGTTTGTTCTGTTTGTGAGCGAAGAGAAAAGAACTTTAGTCAGGTGATCTAACTGGGAAGTTGCCTTGTTCATCCGAGTCAAAATTAACATTCTTCAATCCCTCCAAGTTTAGGGCCACCACGATGCACTGAATGCAAGTCGGCGCTTAGGGGATAAGTTTAAAGTTCCAGTATTTGAAGACGATGGCTTTCCGTACCAACTACTCGTGGAAACCGGCTGTGGCCGACGGCGGGAAACACTTAGGCGCGCGGACAACAGAACCGGACCACGGTCTATAAGGGAACTACGGGGTACAAGTACAAGAGCGACTGCTACTCTATAATGAGGTGTGTTGGGGTATATATATGTCGACAGGATACCAGGAATGCCAGTAGGACGCCAGTGGGGCTTACTTGGTGAAATTCTGACTCCTCTGAAGCCAATGCTATCGAAATATTCGCCTCTATTTTCGACGCTCATCGCTCGCATGGTCGTTGTTCGTCACCTCACCTCCCTTCTCTCTCGTTGTGGGGTGTCCTCAGCCCTTTGTGCAGTCTACGGTTTTTCTTGTTACTTTCGTCATGATTGTATCAGATTGAGTTGACTCGTTTTTCAAGCTGGCTAGTCGACAGCGAGTTGCAAGTTGAACCGCCTTGTTGCCCCCCATCACACGTGTCTACTTGCGGCGTCCCTTGTTCTGAGTAAGATTGCTGCGCTCTGAGTAAGATTGTGCCGCCCATATGGCATCATGACAGGGCATGAAATTCATATACCCCTTACAGCAAGACAGTTTCAGTGGGCGCGATATATAAAAACGTCGAACTCGAGCGATTCGTATTCCATCCAAACTGCTCATCGTCTTTTGATAAATCTCGCTGTCAGCATGGTCCTCAAATTGTATGGTTACACCAAGTCCACTTGCACCCGCCTCGTTGCCCTGATCTGCCAAGAGAAGGAGATCCCCTACGAGCTCGTCACCATCGATCTTGCCAAGGGCGATCACAAGTCCCCCAAGTACACCGAGATCCAGCCATTTGGCCAAATTCCTTACATCGTGCGTTGAATCACCGAGTTCAATGCGGGGACACTGACCCATGATTGCGTTGCCATCACAAGGACGATGATGGCTTCATCCTCTACGAGTCTCGCGCCATCGCTCGCTATTTGATCAAGAAATATCCCAAGCAGGGTACTGCTGGCCTTATTCCCACCGATCCCAAGGAGGAGGCCTTGTTCGAACAGGCGGCCTCTGTCGAGTCCTTCAACTTCAACCCGCAAGCTGCTCCTCTTGTGTTCGAGAAGGTGTTTAAGGCGTATGTATAATACACGCGTCTGTGTGAGCGTCCGATTTCTGATCTGTATGTCAAAGTCGGTATGGTGCACAGACAGACGCAGCCAAAGTCGACGAATACCTCACAAGGCTCAAGGCAAGGCTCGATGCGTATAATGTTATCCTCGGAAAGCAGAAATACCTGGCTGGCGATGTACGTTGATGATTGTCCTGCCGATTCGATCTATCGATCGCTCATGAGCTCGCAGAACCCGACCCTCGCTGACCTCCAGCACTTGCCTTACGGAAGCATGCTCTTCGTCGCGGGTCACGGTGATTTAATTACAGAGAGGCCGAACGTATCGAGGTGCGGGACTTGCGAGCTGGTCATGCATTTAGTGTTGACTTGGGGTTCGATTCTAGGTGGTGGAACGATATCTCCAACAGGCCCGCTTGGCAGGCTATCAAGGACGGGGCTTAGGGTGGTGAAGCAGTATCATTGGCGAAATGAGGTGCATGCCCGTCGTGTGCACCACTAGTTTGTTCTGTACTTGTGTTGGATGTAAGAGCAAGATACCAATATTCCTGTGCTACGAGATACGTCGTGGTGGATCTTGAGTCTATTCTATAACTCCGGGGAGTTCAACATGCACAAGTACCTGTGACTCTGAGGATCCGCGGTGCCTTGTCCCCCTCACACCATCCTCACCTTGTGGATGAGTCCCGTCCTGTATGGAAGAACCCTCGTCTTTCTTCGACTGATGTGATCTCCTGCCTTTACATAGGTTATGAATAGATCGGTCCTCGACATGGGTACACACCGATTTGTAGTGATAGGTCCATCGCTGCCAGATCAACTTCCCACCGGGTCCTGATTCGATGGCTCACCTGGCTGAAACCGGACCCGAATAACCATTTCTCATATACAATGAGACCGTATGACCGAGTTCAAAGCCCAAGTTGCACGTGGCCCCCGTGCCAGATAAACGCCATCGACATCGCTGTGCGGTGTTGATTGCCATCTCAACGACATTGGAAATTGGGACTCTCCATCAAGTGCTGAGCGCTGGAGCGCTGATAGCGCTGATCGTTCGACGTTACTTATAACGGCGTGGCTGGGATGAGAATTATTTAATGTCCGGCACGAAGCGCTGCGTAGCCTTGACGCTGCACAGACTGTGGGCTGGCAGCGATTCAGTGAAATGCGGGACGGTTGACGTCCTGTGGTCTGATTGGGTTTTCGGTTCTGGAGTGGATATCGATGTTATCGAGTGTACGCCACGTTTCCTAAAAACGCACCAACGTGGGGTTTCGTTGCCTGCCACAGTGGTGCAGCCAACTTGTACTCTGTTTCCTGTCCACCGCATGAACGTTCACTCAACACTCTTCCTCGTTACGCTTTGGTACGTCCGAGGCGCGTGCTTTCACTCCGCTTTCTCACATCGATCTCTTTCCCATCCCTGCAGACCCATTCCCACTGTACATCCCACAAAAACCTTCGCGCTCTTTTCCTCCACCAAATGGCCCCACGTCGCGTCCCCCAGTCTTTCAACTCTCTGGGCCCTCAGGATCCCGCTTTCAACCCTTCATCGACCCCCTCTTCCCCCGCCCACATTGCTTTTCCACAGGCACGCTCAAACTCCCCCTCGGGCATCTCCCATTTCCTTTCAAAACCCTCAAAGTGGTTTGGGAGGAAAACATCGGACCCACGCTCCATCTCCATCACATCCGAGCCGAGGTCAAGTACCAGTTCAGTCAGGCGCCCCAAAATTTCAAGACCCACAGATCCTCGTCCCATCCTCTCGTCCTTTCAGTCAGAACCCCATGCTATAGATCCTACCAAGTATGTTCCCCCTTTCAATTTCTCCATTTGTTGTCGTCGCGTGCAGAGTCTTATATCCGGATCAATTACGTCGCTCTTTTTCCCCGTGACTTACTGACATCATCCTATGCAGGCCCGCTGCAGAACTTGCTTTTAAACCGAAGAAGTCACTTGAATTAAATTCAGCATACCCATCTTCTCAGCAACCTTCTCCCGATGTTGGCGGTGGTCTTGGCGACCTTCGCAACATATCCCGCAAAACTTGGTCCAAGTCCGCAGATGACCTCAGAAGCTTCCCCGATCTATCCCATTCCACCGTCGACGCCTCCTTTCAGCACAGGATACAAGAGTACCGTAATAGAAGCAACAGTAGTGCCACTCTCCATCCCGCCTCTTTCGCCAATAATGCTATTCTTCCAATCCCAACATTCCAGTCCTTTCCGTCCGCCGCGGCCAGTATATCTAATACCCTTTCCGATGACTCTCTTACTGTGAATGAACCTAATATATCCATATCCGTTTCTTCTCCCACCTCAGATGGCTTCGTTTTGCCCGACGATTCGCCACCCACACCAAGCGCTAGAGTGCACCCCCTCGCACCTAGGTTACCGACAAAGCTTTCTGCTCCCAAACTCGGCCTCTCCCCAAACAGTCCTAAGAGAAAAGGGTCAGGAGACTCAATGAAACCTCTTGACAGTGATAAATCGTCAGGCACTTCAATGGGTCGTGGAGTTTTCCCTTTCAGTCTCGCCGGTCCTTCTCACAAGCACTCGGCTCCCAATCTAGCTGCACAAGCTTCCGCAAACCAACCCTCTTCTTCATTACTAGCTCCACCCACCTCTAACGACGCCCTAGAAGCAGATGAAGGCAATGGATCGAGACGAACGTCTCAGATCACCTACAACTCTGGATTCATCAATCGTCTCACAGACGCTGCGCCGATGATACAAGCTTACCAGAGACCCTACAGCACAGCCAATTTAACATTGGCGAAGGGCTGGAAACCTTTTAAAGCCGAGCTGAAAGGGTCAAAGTTGTATTTCTATAAACCGCCAAGTGATAGAAGCGCTGCAATCAAGGAGTTGTTTCCTACAGGGGTCGTTCCTCCCAGCCTTGAAGATGAGGTGGCCGCAGAATCGGACCTCTTCGAGGAAGGCGGGAGGTCAGGAAGAGGGCGAGAAGACGGTATGGGGTCTATCGGAAGGAAGAAGCGGGCATATTGGGGAAGAAGGACGCATCCCGAGTTAGTGGTCAGCGAAGGGGATATCGTGAAGGGAACCTTTGAAGCACTCGTACATGAAGCTGTGTTCGCAACAACGTTCGTCGCTCCTGCCGCGGACGAAGATTCCGAATCATCTGCGGAGCGTTTCCCAGATGGGAGAAGCCCTGAGTGGAAGGACTTTTCCTCTGTGATCATCCTCTGTCTGCCTCCCCTCGTGGACCGGTTAAAATTCGAGAACGAATTTACCCGCCTTTGCTCCAATTTGGTCAATGGGGCAGACGAGCATACACGAGAGACCGAACGCGCCAGAGTGGTTTGGATGGCCCAAGAATATGTCAGATACCATGGTACCCCATCTGACGAGTCTGGTTGGCAAGAGTTTGCATCCAGCACTATTCCCAATTTCAGCATCAATCTTCTGTCCATCAATGGTGGTGTGCCCAAGTCTGTGTCTACCCAGGCAATCTATACACCGTCTCCGAACCCGAACTTGGGAACCTCGCAGATAGATGGTACGAGTTCCGTTTCTCCGAATCTAGGGACATTCTCGCCACGACCTCAAGATGGCAAGATGGCTTCTTTAATGGAAGCGCTGGGAACACCGGGCGTTCCGCCCGTCTCTCCGGGAAAGTCGCTCGATCCTCGACAGCAGCGCCCACAGATTCCATTCACCGACGCGGTGGAACGACCGCCAAGAGTTTGGGCCATGCTCGCACAAGACGGCTTGTCTCGCGAGGTCCTTTCGCTACTCGATCCTCACCTGATTGCTTTCAGTCTCCAAACATTCCATCGCCGCGTGTTCCAGGATATTCCTAACAATCTAACGGTTGACCATGTCCTTGGAGCGGATCCTTCTCCTGGCGCTTCCGACGACGAGGTCTATACGGAGTTACCCCATTCGGCCAAATTCTTTGGCAGCGATGATCATCCCCACTGGTTGACGAGATTACTTTTGATACAAATCCTTGGTTCGGATGCATCCAATGCGAACAATTCACACTTTGACCGGACGTCTCGCACGCATTCGCGCTCCGAGGTCATCTCGATTTGGGCCAGGGTTGGAGAACTCTGCCGTGTTGCCGGAGATGAGTGTTCCTGGAAGGCGATATCGGCTGCATTGTGCTCCCGGCCTGTAGCGAGGTTGACAAAGGCCTGGAGACGCGCTGATAGACAGAGTATCATCGCTGCCGAATCGTGGATTTATCCCGAGAACGACGGCCATGTGGCCACTGCAAGAGAGCCGATGATGACCGCGTGGGGAGGAGACACAAAGGAACAGATGCGCTACGAATTGGAACGTGCGCGAAATGAGGTGGACGAATATTGGGCCACTGAGCCGCTTCTGAGGGCCAAGAACATATTCGAGGGTCTCAGGACGCGCTTCGCGCTTTGTTCCAGGACACCCATTGAGACCGCTTCGCTTTCACCGGATGTTGGCAAGCTGGTGTCACTTTGGGAGGACTTGTCGGAAGGGAGAAGCGTGCAGAATGCATTTGCTCTGAAATTCCAGCGGTATGTTCCATCAAGTAGGGGCTCAATGATGGATATTGATAGTGGTGGTAGCGTCGACCAGCTTATGACCCTTTCTTTGGCTGCCGAGCCGCGGAGGAGAGGACTGTTCGAGCCGTTTTTCTGGAGTCAGTCCAATGCACCTCCTCACACGCATTGTCATCCCCTGGTTCCCCTTCTCTTTGTCGAACCTTTACCTTCTGTCTCACTTATTGATCGGGGTCAGGTGTGGAGAGGTCGTCTTGAGAGCGGGTCGACAAAACTCAGCGTGGAAGAGCTCCAACAACTTCGCAACATTGACACCTCCCTGCGTTCGTTCAGAAAAAACGATGCTTCAGCAAGTAAAGATAAATTACTCAAAATCGGAGATGTCGATCTGGGAGGGACCGCCATTCCTGTGTACGACGGAGAGCTACTTCTTGTAGCACGACCAGACAAGGATCCAGGTTCAGTTTCGGGACCCGTATCACGTGCTCCGTCTCGCCCGCCCAGCTCGGCGATCGAAACGTCTAGCAGCGATAGAGCGGTAGTTCGTACGCCGTCCATTCGCGTGAAACCAAGTTCTTCCCAGGGACTGGAGCGCAAGAGTAGCGTGCAGCGAAGAAACTCTCTGCCTGCTATATCCCAGCGTGCCAACCATCCCGTCATGACGGAGGTCTCTACCGAACGGCCCATCCGAGTACTCGTGCAAGCCGGGACTCTGGATAGGCTGGTGAACGTACTCATCCATGGTCTCAAAGGCGTTTCAGTTGCAGTGGCGGATGACAACGGGGAAACATCATTGCGAGATGGGAATACCAGGGACCTGGTCGTTGATCACTCCGAGTTTGCGCGGGTGTGGTGGAATGTGTTCCGCAGCTTCGTGACACCGATCGTATTTTTCGAGGTGAGCCCGAGGTTTTCTTCGATACATTTTTCGAGGTGGCTCACAAGAGGTAGCTTTTGCGCAAACGGTTCGTAGGGAGTCGACCTTCTAGTAACACTTCCACGAACGCGCCGATCCACGTTGTACAGTACCGTTCTGAAATCTTTGGGGCCGTAAAGGAGTGGATTACCACTGGTGGGGGTGCGCAGGACTGTCTAGACGAGGTCCAGCTCTACGAGCTGGTCAGAGCCTTTTTGGAAGCACCGTTGGATCGTTCGGTGCCCGACTGTCCTCCAGCCGACGACGACGCTGAACTTGCAGCAGCCTGGGATGAATTGGAGGTAACGAGGAGGGACACGTTGTCGACGTTTATATCCCACACCTTGCATCCGCCCACGCTCGCCACCGCTGTCCCTCGATCCACAGGGACAGTCTCGCACATTCGAAGTTTCGGGAATCAAGCACCAGATCTCGATAGGGTTACTGCTGAAGATTTGGTGGAGAACTTGAACGCTATGGGTTATGCTGCATTCAGCAATGTCTCGGAAGACGTACGTATCTTCCGTTGATGTGACCGGTTCTCTATTGACGCTCGTATCGCAGGATTTGTTTATCACTGCTGATCTGCTTGAAGTACAAAGCACTGACCGGACGGGCTGGTTCTCTGGGCGGGAGACCAGCTTCTTGGATGACGTCGACATTCAGACGATGTACTCCCATCTCATGGAGGTCCAACCATCGTCGATGATAACCGATTCTCAGGATTCCGTTTACCGTCTCCTTCCGCCAAGCATCCGGAGCTGTATACGCGCATACAACATCCTCCGCAAATGGATCACTTCGAAACTCGCGGCACCGAAACTTGGCATTCGGAGCCGACAGGCTCGCATGGACCTGTGTTTACAGGCCATCGAGATCGCACGTATGCGCAGTCTCGAGGGAGGCGGTGGGTTTGTCGAGCTCCATGAACGACCTGTTGTACGATCGTTTGTCGAAGCCGTCCTCACTGCGGCCATCCTTAGCCCGGAGAGTCGGATGCATCAGCGACCGTGGCACAACGTGGCCAGTATCCGCGGTGTCCCGTGTGATAGCCTCGGCCTTGTGCTGTCACGGCCGACGGTTCCGAAAAAGTTGTATGCAGATCCGCTGATCGTCGATATTAGTTGGCTTCTGGAACGTTTGCTCGAGGTCCTTAGTATACCGAATGCCGTGACGATATCGCCGGAGGATCCGCAATCCATTATTAATATGGATAAGCGCAGGTCAGCATTCTTTTTTTGGTGGGGGGGGCAGTGTGCTGATGCGTCTTCTCAAGACACTTGTGCGACGTCGTACTCAATACGCCGACGTTGTTCAGCATGCGTGGTCGTTCCAGGGAAGACGTCGACCGACGTGATTTCGAGCGCTTGAACAATATCGACAAGGAAGTGAGCGTCCTTCACTTTGATCTTCGCGGTGTCAAGGAAGAAGCACAGCGAGAAGCCCTCCAAGCCCAAACTAGTGGTTGTGCTTCCGCGAAAAAGGTCATCCGACCTTTCCAACGTCTTGTCTCGCTCCAGCACGAAAAGAACAAACGAGACAGGTACTTGTACGATCGGCTGAGCAAAGACAAGAAGCAGGAGCAGTTGCGGATGGAACGGCGGGACGAATACCTGAACAAGGTGATGCGGCCCCGAAAACCAATGACTCAAGCCCAGAAGCAGCATCGTATGAAGAAGAGCTACTCGTCTGCGTTCTTCCAGTTGATGCGACCCATTTCGAGCGCGTTTACGGACCATACGTTGATTACGAAAAAGTCGCCTGCGGAGCTGGACTTCATGCCGCCTGGGAAACCGTCGCTGGTGCTCTCCGTCGCGGGTGCGAAAGTGGCCCACTTTATCAACAATGAAAGGTCGTACATGTTCCAGCTGGATACCGAAGAGGGAGAACAATACTTGCTGCAGGCATTTTCGAGGCAGGAGATGACGAAATGGATAGATACGATCACAAATGTGTCCAAGGTGGCTGCGAAGCGACGTCTGACGTACCTCGGTAACTCTCCCAAGCCTCAGTTATCTGACCATATCATCGATCCTGTCGGGGCACCGTCGGCATCCCGGGATCCTTCCGCTGGTGGGTGTTGCTTCGAATCTCGCCCCAAAATAACGGTACTGATGCAGACGCCACCTAGTCTTTGGTGTGGAACTGGACTTCTTGCTTGAACGTGAAGCGAATGGGGAAGAAGTCCTGCCTGGCACGGTCCCTTGTGTGATTGCGAACTGTCTGGAGGAAGTAGAGACCCGTGGGTTGAGCGAAGTTGGAATTTGTGAGTCCGTCTTTCCGTCGTGGAGGCAGCTGACCTTGACGTTCATGCGTCCTAGACCGTATTGCAGGAGCTGCTTCCGAAATCAATGCCCTCCGTGACGCGTTCAATAGGGGTGAAATGCCCATCGTTGAGAGCACGGATGTCTATGCGATCGGTGACTTGATCAAGTCATGGTTTAGACTTTTGCCAGAACCTGTATTTCCTTCGTCGGCATACTATGCTATCATCGAAGCTATCAGTACGTCGATTCCCTTTCCTATATACCCGTCTGATCCCCTCTGTCATTACAGAGGTGGAGAATCCGCATGCACGGTTGTCGAGCATTCGAAGTGTCGTTCATGCGCTACCACGTGCCAACTTTGACTTACTGAAGCGCGTCGCTGAGCATCTTGACAAGTGCGTTTTTCTTTCCTTTGGCAAGATGTTCTCATCTCACCATTACCTCCAGAGTCACCGATTTCGAGGAACAGAATCACATGACAGCGGAAGCGCTTGCCATCGTGTTTAGTCCGAACCTGCTGCGAGCACCGCAAAACGACTTTGCTCTCATCCTCGCCAATATGGGATATACGCACAAACTTGTCAAGGCCCTCATCACTCATGTGCGTTGTTGGATCAAGGGATACGACCGTGACACTGACTTGAAACGTAGTTCCATGTCATATTTGATGAAGATTACGAGGCAGAAAATGACGTAGAAGAGGATGATATGGAAGCGCCGATCCTGGAGGAAGAAGAGGAAGATGTAGACATTCCTCCATCCCAATCGACACATATGGCGGATGAAGAATGACAAAACCAACGATGGTACTTGTACACGCCCATTGGGAGGGCATCTTTAAAATCTTTCTACGTTGATGGACGCTCGGATTGTGTTACTTCTCTGTCACTCTTTGTTTCGGTCTCTCTCCCTGGTTTTCTTTTTCGTCAGTCTGCGGCATATTTATCATGGACATGTACAATTCCCCAACGCACGGCACTCCCTTCTTGACTCTCACTCGATCTCGCTTCCCTACTCTTTCTGTTTCCTTCAATTTATATATATGGGGGTCCCACCACCCAGCAGTCGGAATTGGCACAAATTTATTACTGTACTGCAGTCTAGCTAAATCTGCCCCATCAAGTGAACACGATACAGCTGGCCTAGTCATCATCATCCCAGTTACCCGCTTGCTGAGGTACTTTTGGTCCACCAGCAGGCCTGCTCATGATGATGCTGTCCACGCTGAGCACTGAGACGGCAGCTTCTGTCCCAAGTTTTATAGCCCATGACTTGGCAGCCAGGGGATCGAGGATCTTGTAATCAGTAGCTATCAGCGTACCATCCCGCTCAGCCTGGTGCGCTGTGATGAGTAATGGGTGACAATCGAGCCAAGCGAGACGAGCACCTCGACGTCGACACCCCAGGCTTCTCCGCCCTTTTGCTCATGCTTTGCCCACAGTCGACTGAGCACCTCGTTACCCTCTGCACCACCGAGCGCATTTCCTGCAAGAGTTCTCGGGACGACTTCCAGTGCGGTTGCATACCGCTTCACAGCATGCTGGGCGAGGCCCTTGAGCCCACTCCCATACGCGTCCACTCGTTTTCCGAGTTCGAGTTCTGTGGCACCTGCGCCAGGTACGAGTCTCGGGTC
>JBBPNY010000366.1:0-20853 GCA_038091165.1 Rubroboletus pulcherrimus
CGCGTACTTCCTTTCACTCACTTATTGGACTCATTGGATCAAATCAGCGAGAATCAGACAAGGCTATCCTTGCAATCGCGTTTCCCGCGTGGATGTGTTGTGGTTCAGGTACCGGAGATGGCACCCACGGATCCAGGTGATTCGATACAATGCATGTACATACCATTCTGAACCGTGCGATCAGTTCTGACAAGTCCATCCACGACTGAGCTCGCTAGGATATTCACTCAATGGTAACTGAGGAAGGCTATATATACGGCGAGGTTGGGATTTGAAGGCGATATCTGATTAATTATCGCAAACCTAAAGAACATGAACCAAAACGACAGCGTGCTTCAGGATGTCGCGCCCTTCCCGCTTCGATACTTTTCTTATTCATCGCTGATCCAAGCAGTACGCGCTCAAGACCTAAGGAAGCCGTCTGAGCACGAGCCGTCGACACCAGTCGTTGACTATGGCTCTGTGGTCCTATGCACTGCCAAAACCTCCTGGCTACCATAAACCCATGATGCCACTCGACTAGAAACACTAGCAACACATTCTCTGCAAAACCTATCAACACTCGACTTTCTTGTTCGTGGCGCGATCCTACGAACACTGTTGGAGAATATCGCGCAGAAAATGGTATCAATGAGATATGCATTGGTATGGTTTGTGTACACGACAACCTTGTTGATGAGCAGGATCGGAAGACACTCACTGAGATCGAGTGTTTCGAATCAACGCTGCCGCACGATGATCGGGTCTCTTCTATCTCATATTGTATGTCCAGGTGCGCGTCTTCCTCGTACGTCCGCCTCGCACTCAAACGTGCGTTCTTTCAGGCACTTTCTAACTGACTGATATGACAGTCGCATCCGTCTCTTTGATTACGCGCAAAAGTTGCTCCGGGTCGTTCCAGCGTACCCATCGCCTCTGTTTGTATTGTCCCGTCCTTGGCATCAGCAGACCGAATCCGCGCATCACACGATCTGACTGCTCCCCTCATCCATGTCTCGCTCGTACCCGATGCATCACTGCCCTCCAAAACCCTCGTGTCACTCCACCTGTCCACCCCGTCTTTGTACTCCATTCCCTCCGATTATACCGGGTCCCTGGGACTACCTCATCGGCTTCTCGGACACGCTTATCCCCCCGCAAGACAGGGTTGCGCCCACATCCGACCTGGCTTTCTCTTCCGAGCGCAAAAAAAACGGCGCAGGATCGCCATCGAGGCTGACGAGGGGCGGGGAAAACGCAAAGCCGCCACGATCGTACTCAAGCCCTACACGGTACGAGTATCCAAGGCGGACTTTGCACGCCCGAATCGAACGAGTGGTGTATCGTCGTGGTTTTGACTCTACGGTGCGGACGTGGGACGTCAGGCCGGATGTGTGTGCAGATACGATCGTACGTCCTTCGTGCCTTCAGTAAATTTTAGGTGGTATGTGGAGGACCGATCTCATGCTGGTTCCCATTCCTTTTCAATTTGTTTTCGTCTTAATCTTCTAGGCGACCGATGCCCGATCTGGTGGTTACACCTGACGGACAGGTCGCCTTTACATCCTCACAAGACCAGACTATCTCCACCTTTGACATCCGTTCGCCCTCTCGTACGACCACAGCCGGAACACTCATGCGCTCCGCCACACCATCCTGTCTGGTCTATCACGGGGCCACACCGACCTTTTCCCTAAACGCCAACGCCAACGACACCTTGCCCTCGCTCTCGCTCTCGAACGCACCTCGAGTCCTGACAGCCCCCTGCCACGGGATCGCTCGTCTCTGGGACCTCCGAAGCCTCAAGAGCGCCGTCGTGGGCATCAAAGCATGGGACGGTGCCCACAAAGAGATTCTGAGTGTCGATTAGGCACTAGGCGGGGCCGTTGGTGTAGGTGGGGAGAGTGACGTCAAGATATGGCGGGTCGTTCAGGTAGATTGGTTCTTGATCAACTGAAACGCGGTGTTGCACGTCGGGTTCGATTTCCTGGAGGCGTGGAGGACGCAGGGGGTGTCGCCGATGAATACCGATGTGCTTTCCATAGAGATGAGTTGACCAGTTCGCCGTCACTCTGGAACCGTGCATACATTTATATTCCTAGTACCACGGCCCGCACCTAACTTAGGGAGTAATCTCGTCAGTCGGACGCATCGTTGATGGGGTCCCTTAATTTTACGAAATTTCCGCACCTGTTGAATGCGGCCGCGGTGCGATATGAACGAAATGTTCGGGAGCAGCTGACTTGCAAAGCTATGGGGCGTTGGAAAGCAAAGTCACAAGGCACCAACGTGCCTCTACTGCTCCAATTAAGCGTACACAAGACAAACATCCAGCCAGGAAGATTCCGATTATTTGAAAGCAGTACTCTTTCACCTCGAAAAATGGGCAGTGACTCGTCGCAAACTTGACACACTTTCCCTAGGGGTATTCTCTCGAGGAAGGACGCTATGACGGGATCCCGCGCTCCTTCCTCTGTGCCATTAACAACGGGCGTGGGGCAAGTGATCCTATGCAAGCAATCTATGACGGGGCAAGACTTCAACGTGCCGGTCGTATCGAACCCCGAGGTACCAAACCTAGATCTGGGTCCGCGGGTCAGCGAGAAGAATTGCATCGATTGAGAATCAAGTTTGACGGCTCACAATGTCGTGTACACCGTGGTGTCTTGTTCCATCGTCTGGAATGATAACTCCGTTGGCCAGGGAATGACCTGGAAAGTATACTTGCTATGTAGAACACCTGCAGCGCATCTTCATACTCTTTCGATGACGTCGTACCCTCCCTCTCGTGCTTCCGAACGACGTCCTGGATTTCTTGTGGGAACCTGCTCCAATACTGAAGCATGCTCTCTTTCCAGAGCATCCCGAAAGGGGAGGGTATTCGCGATAATGAGACAACGAAAGGCCCCTGGGATGGCGCATGGATGCATAATCCGCAGCAAGCATATCATGCCACGATTGTCCTAGCAAGTCAGAATTGCTCTCGATCCCAAGCTTAGTCAGGAGATTATCGAGTTTGTCCATGAAGAACTCGACTGTCTAGAACGCCTTCGGCTTGTGAAGGAGATGGGTCCCGATGGCTATTTGGTCGTAGATGACATGCGTGGTGTAGATCTCGGTGTGGGAGATCAAGTAGTGATGGGACATCCCTGGTCCGCCGTGAAGGACGAGGGGTGTAACACCAGACTGGAGGCCACTGACGACTTTGTACCATATATTGCATGTCTCGTCGGCGACTTTGGAGTCGACCGAGCCTGCAGTTTCGACCATTTTCTAGACTGCAATCCAAAGGATAGAAATCTCTCGCAAAGCAAGCCGTGTTCTCCCGGCATCTTGCGAATGATTCGCAGTAGCGGACAAGGGGCCGTGGTAATTGAGTATTCATATCTAGCCAGTTCGTCAGTGTGAATCGACATAAGGGATGGAAGCGTACTGGGGACACGTCCCGTCAATGTCCGCGGGCTCGTGCTAGCCTTGGACGTTAGTATAGAAAGCTGAGATAGAACAAGAGTCTGTGAACCGGTTTGTCGATCTTGCCTGTGCATCGGAATATCGAAATACGGCGGTTCAACATTGCCTTGGAAGGAAAAGTATGAGAATGCGACGTGCGCTCGATCACACTGGCCCACATACCGCATGGTAGGAACCGCCTGAAAAGGTTCAGTATAACACTGGGGAGAAATCTCTGAGATGTCTGTGGCTTCTATGTGGATACCTGTGATACAGTCTACCCGTGGTGAACCAGGAATTTGTCGTTCAGCGTCCGGAGGCATTGCCACTGGCGCCAACAGGGCGTGTGTCAGCGCAACCATTCGAGCCCGGAGAGACGTACGTACGTCTGCGACGTTCACCTGTCCGACGTCTATAGCAGCGAGCGTAGGCTCATCCAGAAATGCCCACGAATAACAATGTGACGTGGTGTGGTGAATTGACATACGATCCTCTCCCATCTTGTGGAAAACATGCTCTGGAGTATGAGCGCTTCCTGTGGGAGTGTTCTTTGTGCGCGGTGCGGCGCGAGTGGGTCTAATGCGGGTTATACACTCGTTGTGAGCGGAGTCCTGCAGCGAAGATACGACGAGCAATCGCAAGTCACCTAGCAGGGGTCCGAGTAAGCGCTAAAGACACGAGGCGCCTGCGACCCATATCGAGAACAAGGAAACCTGTTTCTAGAGCAACTTTGCGCACCACGAGTAAACCAAACCCCTCGTTTTCTCACTCTTTGAACCCCACGATCGTGTACCACTTGCGAGCAATGTCGTCGACAAAATCCGGTGCGTAGCAGCCCCGAGGAGTGATTGTGCGATGCTAACAATTTAGCAAGACCCAATAATGGTACTTGACACCGGTTACTTTGGTACGGTGTGGGTAGTCACGTTCCAGCCTGACGGAAAGCATCTATTAGGCGGGAGCAGCGGTGGGGTTGGACGATGGCGGCTCGAAGACGGTCAAGAGGTCGGACAGCAAAGGGGAATGGACTTGAACGCCATTGCTGTGTCGAGGGATAACAAGTGGATTGTATGTGGGACCGAGGACGGCGCGAGCGTGTGGGATGCGGAGCTCCAGGGAAAGGTCGTTGACACAGAGGGGACAGAAAGGGTGTATGCGCTCGACGTCTCCCCTGATTCGACCAGGTTTGCCACCGGGACTGGAGGGAGTGAGAAAACAGCGAGTGTTTGGAGCATCACGACGGGGCAGAGACTCGTTGGCCCACTCAAACATGACAATTCTGTCAATGGCATCAAATTCTCCCCAAAGGGCGAGCAGATCGCCACCGCCTGCTCTGGAGGCTCAATCCGCGTTTTCGACATTCGCAGCGGTGATGAGCTCGTCACCATCAAGACCATTATACCTGAAGGCCATGCAATCACTCCACTCGCATGGTCCAACGATGGCCAGCAAGTTTTTTTTGTGGCACAAGAGGACAACAAAATCAAGTCTTTTGCTGTGTCTACGGGGTCGCAGCTCGCCGAGTCGCCAATTCTCGATGACGTTACAGCTATCGCTCTAGCAACCAGTGGTAAATTCATTGCTGCCTATGCATCGCATTCCATCTCGTTCCTGGACACGTCGACTCTTTCTCTCATTCACCCTGTCATCGAGGAGAGCAGATGGATAACCTCAATCGCCATCTCTTCCGACAGTAGCCATCTGGCGAATGGACGAGATGATGGAAAAATCACTGTGCGTGATCTCGGTCATGTTCTCCCGGACTCATGTGGTCCTTTTCATGTAAGCATCTGTCCATTCACAATGTTGGAATATCAGATAAACCCTGTTCCATGTCCTACACTGACATGCTCCATTAGACATCTACTCATGACAAAGGACAACAAGACGAGGGGCCTACGACCTCGAGTGGCAATGGCAACAAACTAGCTAACTCTAATCCGGTAGGAATTCGCCGTTCCATCACCAAAATGAGTTGCGCTAACTCCCTCGTTGTGTACATACACCAGGAAGAGCCTGGGAAATCAAGTCCAATGGGGTCCGGGACACACAGCAGGGACGGCGATAGTGAGCTCCTCGAGGTGCCGTTCGTCCTTTTCCTCCTCGACGTGAGTTCTCACGACCACACAGGTCGAGGTACCATCCGGCGCGCCCACTCCTCAATTCAACTATGATGAGGTTCATGATCTACATTCTCCTGTTCTTTCTGTATTGACCCTGCTGTAGCCACCGTCGCCATCATCCTCTGCCAATCCCCGCGGGAATGAGGTACCGCCGCTTGGCACATCCCATGTCGTATCCAGGGCCTCCCGTCTAGACGCACCTGCAGAGGAAGGTCTTGATACTGTGGAGTCATCCAAGGGCATTTCAAAATTTCAAAAGTGGGTACAGACGAAGATCAGGAAGAATAGCAAGGACCCCACTTCACATAAGTCCAATCGGGTTCCGAGAAAGCCCCGTCGGCCCGCCGATCATCAATCTCGTTCGCAGTCACCAGCGGGGGTCGGCGTCGCAAATGATGGTCCTTCGTGGATGGCGCCAGCTCAATATACACCAGTGAGTACTCTTCCTTGATAGACAATTGGATCTGGTGTGTCTAACATATCATCTTAGCGAGTGGTCGCGAGATCCTTCCGACCACCAAACGTTCGTTGTTCGTCGAGTCCGTATGCAGGTACTCATGAGACGTTACAGTCCAAATCGCCTGCCAAGGCTGCTCAATCCGGCGATGCAACCAAAAATGCTACTCGTAGTGGACAAGGCACCGCAGATCGAAACAAAGCAGGCCCGGTACGTCAATTTCTGATTATTACGTATTCTGTTATGACGGTTCACTCCCTATTAGGTGCAACAAGAGAACGATGGATCTCAACCTTCCGGGGGGGTCCATCTCACGGTGCGCGTACTTTCCTTACACTCATGTTGTGGGACTCACGGTGGATCATATCAGCAAGAATCAGGGAAGGCTACCCTCAGCCTAAGGTTTTCGATGTCGTTTCCCGCGTGGATGTGTTGTGGCTCAGGTATCGGAGATGGCGCCCATGGATCCAGGTGATTCGATACAATGTATGAGTCCGTGCCGCCTCGCAGCGCTACTACTGGTATGAGTTCTGTTAAGTCTGCGTATGATTGAGCTCGCTGGGATATTCACTCGATGGTCACTGAGAAAGGCCATACTTACGATGAAGTTGGGATTCGACGGCGGTGTCTGGTTAATCATTGCAAACCTAAAGAATATGCACTAAAACGAGAGCATGCTTCAGGATGTCACGTCCCTCCCGCTTCGATATTTTCTTATTCATCACTGATCCAAGCAGCACTTGCTACGAGCGCTCAAGACCTCAGTTGATTGCTTGCAGTGAACGGGGACTCGCTGATAGATAATCGACACTGATGTCTACTCGTCCCAGGGACACCATCTATACCGGTGAGCTCCCCTCGCATTATCCTTTTCTGGCGACGACACCAGTGAAAAAAAAAGGCACATTTACAATCTATTCTCCTCTCTTTGATCATCGCACACGACATTTCGAGAAGACAAGCACGTGACCCGTAAGCACTCTCTGTTGCAAGTTCGTCAAGCATCTGGAAGTGTTTCGGAGTGGGGGAGTTGGAAGGAAATGTCGCAAGCCGTGCGTCCCGGATACCAGGCGAGGTAAATGACACTCCCTCGGTCTAGGGGCGGAGGCAAAGACTGGCAATTATCGCCGTCGGTCATATCAACTGCCACGAACGTCCCGACCGAGAGTGCGAGGTCGCTGGCCCAGACGGTGTAGAATGGGTCCTGTGGTGGGAAATAGACCACATGTGTAAGTGATTGTAGGGAATATCGCCAGTCGATGGAAGTACCGGCTACATGTCGCGTAAACATCTAGCTATCTCGAGCCGACCTTCAACGTCGGCCGAGGTACCACGAGAGTTTGTGAGCCAGCCTTGTCGATCATCGATCGTTCCTGTTCAGCGGAATATCGAAGATACGGGGCTCCACAATTGCTTTGAGGGAGAAATATGAAAACACGACGAGCACTCGATCGATCACACTGGCCCGCAGAGGTAGTCTACTTCCAATAACTCAGTAGAGTACTCGAGAGCAATACCTGACGCCCCTGTTGCTTCTGTGTGGATGCCTGTGACACAGTCTACCCATGGTGAACCGGGAACTTGTCGTTCAGCGTCCGAAGGCACCGCTGGCGCCACCAAGGCGTGTGCGGGCGCAACCATTCGAGCCGGGAGAGACACGCACGTACATTTGCGACGTCCACCAGTCCGACATCTATAGCAGTGAGAGTAGGTTCATCCAGAAACGCCTACGGGGTAGCAGGGTCATGGAATGCAGCGTATTTTGTGCGCGGCGCGGCGCAAGTGGATCTAATCCGGATTGTGCACTCGTCGTGAGACGAGTCCTGCAGCCAAGATATGACGAGCACTCGCAGATCCCCGGTTAAGACTGCCCTTGGCAACGAGGGACGGTTTCACCGATCGCCTGGTCATTGGAACAAGGTCAACTGGCAAGGATCCGAGTAAGAATAAGCGCCTACGACCCATATCAAGAACAACTTTGCGCACCACGGGTGAACTTAAACACCACGGTTTTCACACCTCAAACCGTTGAAGATGTCGTCGACGAAGACCGGTGCGTAGCAGCTCTGAAGAGTGCTAGCGTTGAATGCTCACGATTCAGCAAGACCCAATAATGATACTCAAAACCGGTGACTCTGTTGCGGTGTGGGTAGTTGCGTTCCACCCAGACGGAAAGCATGTTTTGGGCGGGAGAGATGGAATTCGACAATGGCGACTTGAAGACGGTCAAGAGGTCGCAAAGCAAACGGGAATCGAGTTGCGCGCCATTTCTGTGTCGAAGGATCACAGGTGGATTGTATGTGGGACTGCAAAGGGCACAAGCGTGTGGGCCGCGACAATGGATGCAAAGGCCATCGACGTGGAGGGTAGCGAAGTAGCGATTGCAGTCGACGTCTCCCCTGATTCGACCCGGTTTGCCACAGGGACTGGAGAAAGGACAGCGAGCATCTGGGACATAAAGACCGGGGAGAGACTCGTCGGCCCACTACAGCATGACGAATATGTCAATGGCATCAGATTCTCTCCAAATGGCGAGCAGATCGCCACCTCCTGCTATGGTAGCTCAATCCGCGTTTTCGATAGTCGCAACGGTGACCAGCTCATCACCATCAACACTGTTGTACCCTCAATCAGCATAAACACTCCGCTTGCATGGTCCAACGACGGTCAGCAAATTTTCACTGCATCGAGCGACAGCAAAATCAAGTCTTTTCGTGTGTCTACGGGGTCCCAGCTCGCTGAATCACCAATTCTCGATGGCGGCAGGGTCGAATCCGTCGCTCTAGCCGGCAACGGCAAATTCATCGCTACCTATGCCGGCCCTTTCATCTCATTCCTGGACTCATCGACTCTCTCTCACATCTGCCCTGCCATCAGGGACAGTGCAAACATATATTCTATCGCCTTGGATGATAGCAATCTGGCCACTGGACGAAGTGACGGGAAGATATCTGTGCGTGACCTCGGCCATATTCTCCCAGACTCATATGGTCCTTTCCATGTATGCATTTCTCCTCTACCAATATCGGCATGTTGGATAAGCCACATTCTGTCTCCCACGTGTTAGACATCTACTCGCGGCAAAGCACAACCAGACGAGCGGCCTGCGACCTCGGGTGGCGATGGAAGCAAACCAGCTGACTCTAATCCGGTTGGAATTCACCGTTCCATCACCAAAATGAGTGGCGCTGACTCCCCCATTGTGTTCATACACCAGGAGGAACCTAGGAAATCAAGTCCAATCGAGTCCGAGACCCGCAGCGAAGGCGGCGATGGTGATCTCCTTGAGGTTCCGTTCGTTCTTTTCCCGTCCGAAACAAGTTCTCACGATTGCACAGGTCGAGGTGCCATCCGGCGCGCCCACCTCTCAGTTCAATTATGATGAGGTTCGTGATCACTACATTCTCCTGTTTTCTCTGTGTTCACCCTGCCGTAGCCACCGTCGCCATTGTCCTCTGCCAATCCCCATGGACCGCCGCTTGGCACATCCCATATCGTATCACAGTCGTCAGATATCGTATCCTGGGCCTCCCCTCCAGAGGCACCTCCAGAGGAACATCTTGACATTGTCGGGTCATCTCAGGCCATCCAAAAGTTCAAAAAGTGGGTACAGACAAGGATAAGGAAGGGTAACAAGGACCCCACCTCGCATAAACCCAATCGGGTTCCGACAAAGTCGCGTCAGCCCGCCGATCATGAATCTCGTTCGCAGTCACCAGCGGGGGTCGGCGTCACAAATAAGGGTCCTTCGTGGATGGCGCCAGCTCAATATACACCAGTGAGTGCTCGTCTTTGATAGACAATTGGATCCGCTGTGTCTAATATATCATCTTAGCGAGTGGTCGCGAGATCCTTTCGACCACCAAACGTTCGTTGTTCGTCGAGTCTGTATGCAGGTACTCATGAGACGTTACAGTCTAAATCGCCTGCCAAGGCTGCTCAACCCGGCGACGCAACCAAAAACGCTACTCGTAGTGGACAAGGCACCGCAGATCCAAACGAAGCAGGCCCGGTGCGCCACCTTCTGATTATTATGTATCATATCGTGACAGTTCACTCCCTATTAGGCACAGCAAGTAAACGATGCATCTCAACCCTCCGGGGGGGTCCATCTCACGGTGCGCGTACTTTCCTTATGCTCATGTTGCGAGACTCAGTGGATAACATCAGCGAGAGTCAGGCAGGGCTATCCTCAGGCTTTCAATCGCATTTCCCGCATGGATGTGTTGTGGCTCAGGTACCGGAGATGGCACCCAGTGATTCGATCAATGCATATAGACACCATTATGAATCGGTTCAAGTCGCTTCACAATGCTATTAGTGGTATCAATCCTGATAAGCTCGTCCATGATTGAACTCGCTAGGATATTCACTCAATGGTCTCGAGGACGTGTCTGACTGATTCGAGCTATTGGAGACCTAAAGAAATATATCAACCAAGACGACTGCCATGCGTCTGGACGTGGCGTCCCTCGATGTTTTTCTTATTCATCACATACACATCCAAGCACTACTTAGCAGTGCGAGCGCTGAAGTTTTGTCGGTCATGCATTCGAGACGCTCTTTCGTTTGCACTACGCACATGAAACGAGTGTCGTCGCTACGCTGCGATGATACTTTGCCCCACTCCACGATCGAGACGACGGGCAGGAAAGAATCAGACACCAATGGCCTGCCCCGTCCCAGTTCGCCCCCGTGGGCCTCGGCTTAAGTTAGCGCCATCATTGGTCTGAACCCTCGGCAGGAGCGCATTCGAGAAAACAGCCTCCCCATGTTCGATATCACTATCCACAGACAGCAGAGGTCCAGGCAACGTTACAAAAACCATTCCCTTTCCTCCGGTCCTCGACGTCGGTCCACGAAGTGAGCACAACCGTATCACTGCAAAGTAGGCATCGCGCTAGGGTATAAGTGGACTCTATAGACATTCGCTTCCTTGGCATACCTCACTGTATGCGTCGGTCGTCGCACGTCACGTTCTCGAGTATGAAATACCCGGACGACAAAGTGACAGTCAGGCTGTCGAAACCGGCTCCAGAGAGATTAATTTGACAGATTCCCCGATGCCTTTTCAATCGACTCGTGAGTTCCAAGACTGTTTACCCGGATGAATGCAGTCCGGGATAGAAGCGCGTGAACAGTTGCTCATCCTCGTCGTTGCATTCTGTCGCCCTTGCGTAGGGTGCAAATCTCGGCGACAGATATGCCAACATCGAGATCTCTCCTCGAATTGCCAACATCCTTTCTGAGCGATCTGCCCGAGAATACCCAAGTATCGGTCGTCGATACCGGTTTGATATGCGGGACACGGGCGGTATGCGCACAACGGCGGCTGATGTACTCTTTGCCCATGCAGATCTCCTACCCATCTCCGCCTTCACCCACAAACAATGAAGCTGCCTGGCCCTACGCATGACAACACTCCAAGGAGCCCTCGTTCTTGAAATGGATTGAGCATGTCAGAGCGCATATCCCAGCATAGGCAATGCGAAAAATAGAGACTTTGCGACGCATAAACGACGGACTCGGGCCGTCCGCTTCCAGACGTTACTCACTCTGAGGCTAGGTATTCCGCCATAGATGGTAACGTGCACACACCCCACCCCGCTTCTAGCCAGAGAGCGTCGTGACGAAGTTCACGAATCTGTATGCACAGTGAGTAAGTATACATTGTACGTTGAGGCGTCGTAGTTCGTGGAGATGTCCCAAGATGTTTTTCCAAAACGTTGGCGAAAATCTGCAGGTGTCAAAGCAAGCACGTTGAACAGCCATCGCAGACGGTCACGTCGACTACCGTAAGAAACATCTTGATCGGGAGCGCGAGATCGCCAGTCGTGGAAGTAGTTTCTGGTGCTTACAGGACGTAGAATGGGTGCTGTTATGCGAGCAAGAGAAAGTGTGTCAGTGGTCGCAGGGAGTCTTCATATCTGGCCAGTTCGTCAGTATCAATCGACGTGAGGGATGGACGTGTACTGGTGACACGTTGCGTCAGTGTCCAGGTCGGGCCGGACTTTGACGCCAGTATAGACAGCTGAGGTGGCGCGAGAGTTCGTGAACCGGGTTGTCGATCTTGCCTGTGCATCAGAATATCGAAAGACGGACTGGAGGGAAAAGTATGAGAATGCGACGTACACATGATCATCGCCCTGAATATCTCGATCACATTGACCCGCACACCGCACGGTAGGAGCCACCTGCAAAAGCTCAGTATAGTACTGGGGAGCAATCTCTGATATCTCTGTGGCTTCCATGTGGATACCTGATACAGTCTGCGCGTGGTGAACCGAGAACTTGTCGTTCAGCATCCGAAGGCATTGCTGGCGCCAACGGGCCGTGTGTGAGCGCAACCATTCGAGCCGGGAGAGACACGCACGTACGTCTATAGCAGCGAGCGTAAGCTCATCCAGAGATGCCCACGGGCATGAATAACGATGTGACGTGGTGTGGTGAACTGACATACAGTCGTCTCCCATCCTGTGGAAAACATGCTTCTGAAGTGTGAGCCCTTCCTGTGGGAGTGTTCTTTGTGTGCGGTGTGGCGCGAGTGGGTGTAATGCGGATTATACACTCGTCGTGAGCGGAGTCCTGCAGTCAAGATACGACAAGCAATCGCAGGTCACCTAGCAGGGATTCGAGTAAGAATAAGCGCTAGAGATACAAGGCCGCCCGTGACCCATATCGAGAACAAGGAAACGTGTTTCTGGAGCAACTTTGCGCACCACGAGTAAACCAAACCCCTCGTTTTCTCACTCTTTGAACCCCACAATCGTGTACCATTTGTGAGCAATGCCGTCGACAAAATCCGGTGCGTAGCAGCCCCGAAGAGTGATTGTGCGATGCTGACAATTTAGCAAGACCCAATAATGGTACTTGACACCGGTTACTTTGGTACGGTGTGGGCAGTCGCTTTTCAGCCTGACGGAAAACATCTATTAGGCGGGAGCAGCGGTGGGGTTGGACGATGGCGGCTCGAAGACGGTCAAAAGGTCGGACAGCAAAGGGGAATGGACTTGAACGCCATTGCTGTGTCGAGGGATAACAAGTGGATTGTATGTGGGACCGAGGATGGCGCGAGCGTGTGGGACGCGGAGCTCCAGGGAAAGGCCATCAACGTGGAGCAGGAGGGGACAAAGAGGGTGTATGCGGTCGACGTTTCCCCTGATTCGACCAGGTTTGCGACCGGGACTGGAGGGAGTGAAAAGTCAGCGAACGTTTGGAACATAACGACGGGGGAGAGACTCGTCGGCCCGCTCCAGCATGACGATTCTGTCCATGGCATCAAATTCTCCCCAAACGGCGAGCAGATCGCTACATCTTGTTATGGAGGCTCAATCCGCGTTTTCGATAGTCACAACGGTGACCAGCTCATCGCCATCGAGGCTATTATACCACCAGGTTATGCCATGACTCCACTCGCATGGTCCAACGATGGCCAGCAATTTTTTTTTGCGGCACGAAAGGACAACAAAGTCAAGTCTTTCGATTCATCCACGGGGTCGCAGCTCGTCGAGTCGCCGACTCTCAATGACGTCAGATCCATCACTCTAGCAACCAGTGGCAAATTCATCGCTACCTATGTATCACACTCCATCTCGTTCCTGGACCCATCGACTCTCTCTCTCATTGACCCTGTAATTGAGGACAGTGCAGGCATAGATTCAATCGCCCTCTCCCCGGATGGCAGCTATCTGGCGACCGGACGAGGTAACGGGAAGATCTCTGTGCATGACCTCGGCTATATTCTCCCGGATTCATATGGTCCTTTCCATGTAAGTATTAGTCCATTCGCGATGTTGGCATGCAGGATAAGCCACATCCCATCTTCCGTGCTGACAGACTATGTTAGAGTTCTACTCGTGACAAGGGACAACCAAATGAGGGGCTTGCGACCTCGGGTGGCGATGGCAATAAGCTAGCCGACTCTAATCTGGTAGGAATTCGTTGTTTCGTCACTAAAACGAGTTACGCTGATTCCCCCGTTGTGTACAAACATCAGGAAGAACCTGGGAAATCAAGTCTGATCAAGTCTGAGACCCGCAGTGAAGACGGCGATGGTGATCTCCCCGAGGTACCCGATCGTTCTTTTCCTGCTCGAAACGTGCTCTCATGATCGCACAGGACGAGGTGCCATCCGGCGCGCCCGCCTCTCAATTCAATTATGATGAGGTTCGTGATCACTACAATCTTCTATTTTCTCTGTGTTGACCCTGCTGTAGCCACCGTCGCCATCATCCTCTGCCAATCCCCGCGGGGACGAATTACCGCCGCTTGGCACATCCCATGCCGTATCCAGGACCTCCCCTCCAGAGGAACATCTCGACACTGTTGAGTCGTCCCAGGGCATTTCAAAGTTTAAGAAGTGGGTACAGACGAAGATCAAGAAGAGTAATAAGGACCCCACTTCGCATGAGCCCAATCGAGTTCCTAGAGAGTCCCGTCGGCCCGCCGATCGTGAATCTTGTTCGCAGTCACCCGCGGGGGTCGGCGTCACAAACGAGGGTCCCTCGTGGATGGCGCCAGCTCAATATACACCAGTGAGTGCTCGTCTTTGATAGACAATTGGATCCGCTGTATCTAACATATCATCTCAGCGAGTGGTCGCGAGATCCTTTCGACCACCAAACGTTCGTTGTTCGTCGAGTCTGTATGCAGGTACTCATGAGACATTACAGTCCGAATCGCCTGCCAAGGCTGCTCAACCCGGCGATGCAACCAAAAACTCTACTCGTAGCGGACAAGGCACCGCAGATCCAAACAAAGCAGGCCCAGTGCGTTATTTTCTGATTATTATGTATCCTGTTATGACAGCTCATTTCCTATTAGGCGCAACCAGTCAACGATGGATCCCAACCCTCCGGGGGGGTCCATCTCACGGTGCGTGTACTTTCCTTACCCTCATGTTGTGAGACTCACAGTGGATAACATCAGCGAGAGTCAGGCAGGGCTATCCTCAGGCTTTCGATCGCGTTTCCCACATGGATGTGTTGTGGCTCAGGTACCGGAGATGGCACCCATGGATCCAGGTGATTCGATGCAATGTGCATGTAGATATCATTCTGAATCGTGAGCATATTGACGAGTTCGTGTCTCCTCACAGCGCTATTACCAACACGAGTTCTGATAAGTCCGTCCATGACTGAGCTCGCTATGATATTCACTCAATGTCACTACGAAAGGTTATACGCATGACAAGGCTGGGATTTGAGGGCAGTGTCTGATCGATGGCTACCCGTTCCTCATATCCATCAGCTCCTCACACTGCCACACTTCTGACGACGATACCGATGAGGCACATTCACAATCTAATCTACTCTCTGATTATCGCACACAAATCGCACACCACATTTCGAGAACAGCACGTTCCGACGACCTTAACTACTCGATCAATTACCACACTGCAGTATATGTAACACTCGTGGAGGCAGCTCGGGTGCACGCCCGTAAATGCTCTGTTGCAACTTTGACAAGCATCTGATTTTTCAGAGTGGGGGAGTTGGAGGGAGATATCGTCGCAAGCCGTGCGTCGTGTGCGATGCGTCTCGTGCACCATGCGAGGTAAAACGTCACTCCCTCAGTCTAACTTGAAGAGCGACACCGAGGCAAAGACTGGGAATCATCGCTGTCGGTCATATCAACTGTCACGAACGTCTTGATCGAGAGTGCGAGGCTGCCGGTCTACACGGTCGTTTTTGCCGCTTTCAGGACGTGTAATGGGTCTTGTGGTCCGAGAAAGAGAACATGCGTAAGTGATCGTAGGGAATATCGCCACAGTGGATGGAAGCGTACTGGTCACATGTCGCGTCAATGTCTCGCCATCTCGAGCCAGCCTTCAACGCGGGCCGAGGTAATCGCGAGAGTTCTTGAACCGCCTTGTCGAATTTGTCAAAATATCGAAAACACGGGGCTTCAAAATTGCTTTGGGGGAAGAATACACAGACACGGCGACGGACTCCAGTAATACTGGCCCGCAGAGGTAGAATCCACTTCCAACAGCTCTACTCGAAAAGTCTATATGCAGTTGGCAGCCGCGCAGATGGCTTGTTCGAAGACGTCCGAGTCCCAGCGGGAGGTGTTGACGGAGAGGAGGGCGGGTCGGACCGCGCGACGGGACGACGTGCCAGATTTTTCCCTCTGTCAAGCCAAAAATCGGAACAGGATCGTGTGGAGTGGCGGCCGATGTCGATGATATCAACGCCAGAGGCGACGGCGGTCGCGATGGAGAACACGTTGTGTCGTGCAACATCGGAGAAGGAGCCCGATTTCACGTTGAGTAAGGTCATAAGGTGGGTTTTACAAAGGGATTCCCATATTTAGCGGGGCCCGTTGAAGACATCGTCCAGTGTTCGTGGAGGAAGGTGTGGCCCTCAGTTGCTCGCGGGGATGTACAAAATATGGGATCTTACTACGGTTTAGAATGTCGAGATCGACACGCACGCGGGCCGTGACGCACGCTCGGCATTATGCCAACCATCGTCTCCATTTCGTTGACCAACTTGAAGCGAAGTGGTTCCTTTGGAGACAGCTTCGTTCCGATCTAACCAAGCACCGCGAAATGGTGTGAACATGACTACAAGGGACCTCGGAAATGAGACACACCATACAAGCACAGTCGGCAAAACCGCAGTTGGTCAGTGACGAATATTGGTGTGTTCTCGTACGCGAAACTGGTACCGACGACATGACAACTGGGCATCCATGGCCAGATCGGCAAGCATGGATGCTGTCCATTGGGAAGACGCAGCGCGGTCTTGATATTGGTGAACGTGTCGCTGACGTTCGAGCCGCGCACCAGTGTGACAGAGTGCAATGATGAGGTGGCCGCATCAGTAAAATGTCACATGACTGTCATCACCTGTCGGCACTTTGCCGGACTTTCATAGTTGTCAGAACCGCATTTTCTAAATGCCAACAACTCTTTGACTGTCTTGATAGTCTACTAAACCATAGGCAGATTGCCTCTCCGAGTCATGCCGAACCTGGTCCTTAGCTATGCAGTCCGTGTGCAGACGTCACAGATGCCGTGACAGTAACGTGACATTTTACTGATGACTCACTGCCTCAAGATGCCTGGTCGTAGGTAGTAAAGGTGGTAGACGCTCCAGGGACCCAAGTGGTGAAAGTCATCTTGTCGTCGGGTCCTCTGGGCCCTTCAACAGATGCTGCGAGTGGAAAGATGTTTAGTTTCCAGTAGGTGGCACGAGTGCCCTCCATGATCAGGTGTTCCGACGGAGTAAATGTCTATACGGTGAACGGACGGATGCGTCAGAGAGTACTAGAATAGATTGTGGGTGTTCTTCCGTGCCGTCGGCGTCGTGGCTGGAGACTAATTGAATGCGAGGAGCCCATCGATATAGACGACTCTGTCCCTGGAACAGCCGTGCAGCTTAACCACCATTCCTCAAAATTCATGACACTAGCCAGAGAGACGCGAAGCATGTGGCATGATGGCACCTTGTATCTGACACTGGACAATAGCATTCGTTTGTGTTACACGGCGCGCGTGCTGCACTGAGCTCGGGTGCCAGACAGTTCGACTCGGCTACACATTGATGCCCAATGACCTGCCCGTCATCACCAACGTCCACCAACCCGGATCACCTCAAGTTGTATCCCTACGTTGCCCTGCGCTCTCGGCATCGCCAGACCCCTCTCGCCCTCTCCGGACACGATTGTAGGCGCTTCCGCATTCCTACTGCTTGTGATTGCACGTGAGGACAGACCAAACGCAGTGTCAGTGCTTTCAATACGGCGCTGGTCACGACCATGCATTTCGCGAATGTTCAAGATAAATCGAGGCATGATGGGAACCATGACGATGAGATCAAGCACGACTAGTATGAGTTTCCAGGTAGGTGAAGCCGAATCTATCGAGCCTGTCGCAGTTGCCAGATACAAGACAAAAGTCCTTGTGCAAGGAAAGATCGTCAGTGACTCGTTGCAGAGAACAAGGGAGACCTACGCAAAGAAATAAATAATACCCTCCCTCACGAGCAGTTTCATGTACCGGTTGAGCTGCCATTGCTTCGTCACCAAGTACATCACACGCAATTCTTTTAACGTGGAGATGACAGCGAGAATGAACAGTAGAAAACCTTGAATGCAGCCGAGAATGGCAGTAATTCTCAGGATGACTGCATTGTATGTGTGAAGACAAGATGAGAGGTTGGGAATTTGGGGATATGTAACTGAAGGAAACAGGAGCAGGGGAGGAAGGCCCGGCATCTATTCAGGATAGTATTCGCGATTTCAATTGCAGGACATACCAAGGTAGCCGGCATCAAATTTGATAGATATGCCCACATTGACAAGGTGAATGATGACTGAAGGTATGTAAATCAAAAGGAGGACGCCAAGGATCCACTTAGATCGACGCCACATTGCATAAACACGCAAAAGCATCAACACTGCAACTGACGTCAAGATGGACGGAGATAGGTTAGAACACAAAGCAACTTACGATTTGCAGCAGAAAAGAACATCATGACTGCCCAGGAAGATATAAAAAACATTACAGTGCCTTGAGGGTATGGATGTCTCATTCAAGGATCACGAAGGGCTGTAGGCAAGACTTACACCTATGAAACAATTAGTAATACGGGGATTACAGAAGAACGCAAAGAGTACATCTATCACAGCGGGGGATTCTTGTTAGCAAATGATCGGGTAGTATAGGACAGAAAAGCTAACCATCGCAGAGTCGGAAACAAGAGTGCTGATGACTTCAGGTGTTGGTCAGTGTAGTCAGCATCGATATGCATTCTTGAACATACTGAACGGAGAGACACTTTTGCATAAATTCAGCGTTAACCAGGTTATACGTAACATATCGTGGTGGAGATAAACCCACAAACTGGCACAAAGACCAAAATAACGGACCTGTTGGAACAGCCAGTTCGCAGAATACGAAAACCAAACTCTGCAAGGCTTTCTACATACCATTACGAAGAGCGTCGAGACCCAGGTCCAGGGCCTGCGCTGTCGTAACATGGTCAGAAGGAACATAGCACTACCCGAAAATCTTGAATAACTAACCCAAATATACTCTATCTTTGCAGAGTGTTAACTACGAGACATTCAGTGGAGAAAACGACGCAAATACCTCTCTGCCAAAGGTGAGGACTGATAGTGCGAATGCCATTCCAATGTGAAAACTTGTGTGCGGCAGCGAATGTATCACTTAACTATAATCATAGCCAACAAGAGTGACCATGACAACTGTGTTGACTCCGAGATGAGAATAACCGCGAACCGCAACTACGACTGGGGCTTACTGGATACATAGTTATATTGTTGCAAAGTCTTCAAGATATACAACGGATCGGAAGACATAGCGTGCAAAGTGGGAGAATATCGGAACGAAGGGGGGACAAGTTGCACGCCGAGCGAACTTTTTAATTCGTAAGTATTAGCCCCGCGTTGGGCTGCTCCGCCGTGGCGCCGCTCTCACACCAACAGGTGAGGTGAGATTCCCTCGCGTTCGTTTCAAAGGAAGGGAAAAGCGAACGACGAGCGAGACGAAGATGACGATGACGACAAGGAGCACGAGCCATGACACATTCGAGTTGTCGGCCATGCGTGCTCTCGGCGTTTCGCCGGGACGTGTTGTCAGTGTGACAAGCGGTCGGAGGACGACATGAGGGCGGCCAGCGTGCGAGACAGGGAGAGCAATGGATTGACAAGGCTGTTTGGGGTTTGGTATCAAGTACTAGCAGGTAGATTATGGTCTGGGCAAGTAGAGGCATATAAACGGTATGCGGGCAGTGCGAGTCGACTAACTGCAAACGCGTTGTAGTCTCGATCTGTGGTGGCAGTTGCCGGTGGTGTTGTCGAAGTAGCAGTGTCGCGGGCATCCTGCCCAAAAAGGAAGGAGACTTGGTTCCCACGGTTGGGGTCCAACGTCCAACCCCGACTCGGCTGCGAACAAAACGGGCCCCAAGTTGGGCTGCGGTGCGGACTCCGGCTGGACTCGCCAGTTAGTCGTCGAGACACCCCGTAGCTCATTTGGGCCCTGTCAGATGGGTATGTATGAGGACGTGTTGCGATTCTGGATGCAAGACACAACTCGGGCAGCACTTCCGAGACAAGTTTCGCCAGGTCCTCGCTTTCGGTGCAGGTTATTTTAGCTCGGCGCAAGTACGGCCCTGGTAATCCCCACCTTTACCTGCTCGTCCTCTGATTCATCACTTCGACGCCTGTGCTTCTCACCACACACCAATCAGACCTTGAATCCCTCCTGGAACATGTTGAGAGCGAGAGAAGATAACATCGCCTCTATCCATCGTGAGGCTCTCAGCCGGAATGAGGTAGCAAGTGTCGGACTTGTAAAAGGTTGGCTGATGAGGCAGATCAAGGAAGGCATGGAGGAGATCGCGAGAGTGCGTCTCGCTTTATTCTGTTCCTTGTGTTAACGAGACAATGACACGCTCTCACAGTATTAGCAACCTATATCTTTTTACCACTCAGAGACTAGGGCGAAACTGAAGCAAGTCGAGAATCTCGAGGACATGGAGCATCCCAGAGTATTCCATGTCACGTGGTGCTCGCAGTGTATCGGTCAGCTCGATCTTCTGAGCATGCCTTTGTGTGCAATCGTAGCTATCATCAACGGTATCTCTGACTGATTTTTCTTCTCTCAATGGACGGGATCACCAGGTGTTTCTTCGAGAATGAGACTGCTTCCCCTGTGTACCGTCTCTGTCATCCAGGCCATCCACACGCACGCCGTCGACGCGGTCCGACACACCCTCCTCTTCGTCGACACCCCCCCTGGGACGAGATCGTCGCCGAACAATCCGTGCGAGCAGATGCCATTGGATAAACGCTATGGCTTGGGCGGTCGGGTGG